>QCXZ01000086.1:2271354-2354821 GCA_025024175.1 Rhyzopertha dominica | reverse complement strand
CGCGCCGTGTCGCTTTTTACCCATTATTATCACTTCTTGTGTAACATCAATACCAAAACCTTCGCCTATCATTAGCATAGGTATTCCATTAGCCCATACCTCCAAAACATTTTTTCTAGAATAAATTTTTATTAAGTTTTATCCTAAGAAATCTCTACTTAAAATTACATCATACTGTAGCGGTAATTCATCCTCACAAACTACAAATTTTGACTGGCGATAACAAACTGTTTTATTATTCCCACACCCAAATCAATTTCACCCAAAATTGGAATATCATGGCTAATGCCTCACGATCCGATCGATTATTGCATCTTTCAATCAAGATGCTTTTATTATTGAAACAGCTGATCTGGTATCTATTAATAATTTATTTGCACAAGACTCCACTAACAAACAATTTGATACAACATGAAATTTCCTTTTCTTCCAATTTCTTCCAATCCTTCTACAGATTTATTATGGCTGCGCCCTTAATTTCGGGGTCGAAATGAAGGCTTAATTGGTTTAAAGGTGACGCCTCGCCTACTTGTACATTTTCTCAAATTCTTCCGACTGACCCTCGTACATTTTCCTCTCGATTTATTTCCCTTGTGGTTAATCCTCCTTAGTTATCCCTGAATTGCGGTTATGAACTATATCTTTGCAGATTATCCTCTCCGTTTTGCTGCGCATTTTCGCAATAATTTCTACGACTTCCTTCTTATAATTCGTTACGTAAATTATTCCTATTGCCGCCATGGGTATTTCCTAAATTATCTTGTCCTGTCGCTCCTATGCGGTCCCGATTAATTGTTTGCCTAAAACTTTGCGATCCTTCCTTCTAATTGTCGTTAACCGCTCTGACGGTAACTTCGTTTTCGTGCGTCCGATAGGTACTTTCAGCACTCCCCTTCACTGACTTCCACGCATGTGAAGGGGAATTGTCTGCGGCCCCAACCACGCCGCAGACGGTAGCTCCCAATCCAAACCAAAATGGAGCTTCCCTAAAATGTGACTAAACTCTAATCTTTAAAATTGCGATCCTTGGCAGATTTCATATCTTGTTGAAGCCAAACGGTGGGTTGAATTAGATAATTGGGAACAAAGCTCGTCCAGTAGTCTGCCATCCAAACGGAATACCTCAGTAATATGTTGACTGCTTCAGCATAATCTCCTTGTACATGCTTGTCCCCTCCGTACCTCCCTGGGAGTAGTATCTTCTGTTTAAAAATATTGTCACTTAATCACTGGATAACACCAATTCACGGGCACCTTGTACATTTATTCGCACTCACTACGCATACAAACGCACTGATCACCTATTTTAACACAAAAATAATCACTTCGGAGCACTAAATACTTTAAAAGAGCTCTGCAAGTATCTTCTTTCTTGCCAGTTGACCTCAAGGCATTTGTTCAAATTAACTGCTTCGGCATAATCTCCTTTTATATACGCTCGTTCTCACCGTACCTCCCTGAAAGTAGTGTCTTCTGTTTAAAAATATTGTCACTTCATCACTGGATAACACTAATTCTCGGAAGGGCACCTTGCACATTCACTCGCACTCACTACGCATAAAAAAGCACTAAATCACTTATTAATACAAAAACACTCACTACGGGGCAGTAAATATTTTTAAGCGCACTATAAGTATCTTCTTTCTTGCCGGTTGGGGCCAAGGGACGTCTGACTGCTTTAGCATAATCTCCATGTATGTAGGTACTTTCAGTGCTCCTCTTCACGGACCTCCACGTATGTGAAGAACTGTCTGCGGCCCCAACCACGCCGCAGACCGTAGCTCCAATCCAAACCAAAATGGAGCTTCCAAAAAATGTGGATAAACTCTAATCCCTGGCAGATTTCATATCTTGCTGGAGTCAAAGGATGGGTGAAATTAGATAAAATGGAGTTTATATCGTCACCACAAAATCGGGAACAAAGCTTGTCCAGTAGTCTGCCATCCAAACGGAGCTTGTAACTTGTTGACTACTTCAGCAAAATTTCCATGTAGGTAGATCGCTTGTACCCTTCCTGGGAGCAGCCTCTTCTGTTTAAATAATGTCACTTCTTCACTGAATAACAATAATTCACGGTAGAGCACCTTGCACTTTCACATGCACTCACTACGCATACAAACGCACGAAATCACCTATTAACACAAAAACTATCACTATGGAGCACTAAATAATTTTTCGCGCACTGTAAGTAGCTCCTTACCTTTGGAGGACACATAACACTAATAATTCACTGTCACTTCTCCCCTCCCCTCCCCCAATAAGAAAATTCCAAATGTGCAAAGTCAACTAAAACTACAAACAAAAAGGAATCATAAAAAACACTCACCCGGCCAAATACTGCATCATGCAGCCTTAACCCCCACGATAAGACTTCCTGTAACAAAGAGAACGACTGTGAGAACAATTAAATATACGAGGCCAGTTTTTTGTTGTAAAATCCAAGAAATTATCTAAGACAGTATAAGTAATTAAAAAATTAAATTGAAACTTACAGTATTTTGGCCCACATAACGTAGCTCTAATCTATTGTCCCTCGGTGCACCGGAAATAAAAGTCCAGCACTATTTATTTTAATCGAGTGAATTAGTTAAATTTAAGCCACACGCGATACTATAAGTCACACAATTATTTATGAGCAAACAAAAAAAATAATCCCGCACTAACGCAAACGAACCGTAAACTAAACTTCTTATTTTTATAGCGAACAGCATCTGCTGATAACACTACCGACCTACTAACGCGAACAGACCCCGTAGTCTGCTACCGAAACCGACGGTGCTGAAAAAACAATTGTTAAGAGGTAATGTCATTAATAAAGAGAGTTACAAAAAAATCCCTCCCTAAAAATTTAGTATCGCGAATAGTTTGAGTACGGAATAATACTTTGCACATTTGGAATATCACGGAAATATATAGAAAACTATAGCTAGCACTCACCCTGCTGAATACAACCATTTGTTGTACTCAGCCATGACCATCTCCTCTTAACTGCCATGAGGATCTGCAACAAATGAGAAAGACTAAAGTAATTTACTATAACTTTATTTATTACTTATATCTGTATTCATAATTCAATAAAGATATTTCGAACAAAATAGAATTTTGAAAGGACCCTACAAAAAAGACCGCAATCAATAAATTATGTCATACATCACACATCCAGCAGTAAAGTTTTTATGAAATAAAAATATCATAATAATGATGAAAATTATTAATAAGAAACTTGTAATTTTTGACACTGTTTATATTTTTGGAAAAAGGGGTAGAGTATTATTTGTTTACTATTCTGAAATTATGTTTACTGTATCTATAATATCTACCACTTTTCAAATTCAAAATGTTTCATTCCTTTGTTTAATACTACTTTATGCCATTATGATATAATATATTTATTATAAACTTATTATTTTATGCTCTTTCTTACTTTCTATTGGAAACTTAATTTTGATTAAAATTTTTCTGTTATAAGTACACTTTATTTTTAGATATTTGTTTCTGTGAGTATAAGCTAGGCTGCATTGCTAATCAAACGTATCAACAAAGTATGGGTGAAAACCATCATAGCAAAATACCCACTGCCAGTAAATCAACAAAATGCTGCCACCTTTTTGGTACTGGGCAATAGTAAGCCCTACAGTCCAAGAATTTTGAAAGAGAACAGACTTCACCTATACAAATTGAAATTTAATCGTAGACTGCAACCAAAACAATTATATTTACATATATTTGTAGATGAGAGATCAAATATCGAGGCACCAAAGCTTTTGTCAGAGAATAACACTTTCGGATGAGGCAACAATTTCATGGAACGGTAGCCTCACAGTATGTAAAATATTGGGGCAATGATAATCCAAATTTCAGGATTTTAAAAGATTGCCTGTATTTTGTTAAAGTAAATGTATATGTGTGCGGCTGGTTATCGGAGGATAATAGGGCGTTACTTTTTTGATATGTTAGAAAATTTTTTTTAACGAAGGACTTGATGCAGAACTATACTAACTAGTTAAATGTTAAATTTATAGATCAGTGGAATTGAAGAAATAGTGCAGTATTGTGACCCGCCAGGAGTCTTGATTTAACAATTTCAGAGTTTAATATGTGGGGGACTTTTAAGGCAAATTGTGTATATGGATAATGAAAGGTGCTGTGATATTATTATTCGTCAAAAAATTCAAAGAAATTTCGAGAAGCTTTGGTTTAGAGTAGAATTGTATGCATATATTGGCGATAGGTTAATTGAATAATGATTGTTCTTGTTAAAAATTACTAGGTATATTATTATTTTGAGTTCGAGTGGCCATTTATTAAAAATACAGTTTTCACAAACTCAGCTGACAAAGTGGCATTGTTGTTAAAAAAATAAAACCGCCAACTTGTTGGGATTTAAAAAGTTGAGAAGTATTACCAAGTTCAAAATCAAGAGAAAAATGGGAACATATTGCATACTATCCATTACTTTTCATAAAATCATAATCAGTTTTCAAATTGAGGAGTCTTTCACAATAACTATAATAATTTATTAACCCAACTGATTAAAATACAAACTGCAAATATTGATTAATTTCCTCTTTGATTATTTATTCTACTTAAAAAGGTTTTCTCCACTTAAACTGTATCACCGGTTGCCCAGATAGTAAGGCTGTGTATTTTGGATTAATGTGAGGAAACATTCAACCTACGAACAAAAAAACTACGCGAATAGCTAAAGGTATAGAGCTCTACAACGGTTCGCTGAACAGTCGCCTGATGGCACTGAAGTTGCACCATCGACCAGCTCCTATAAACAGCATTGCCATGCTACGGAATTATTCCTAGTTCTAGGGAGTTTCAAAGCATTTGGGAGTAAAATGGAATTAACGCGTTTATATGTAAAATCAAGAAAATTATGTGACGGAGCCCAAAACTGGATAATACGTACTGTGAAATACTCAGATTTTTTCGATTCTTTAAGAATTTTTGGATCCACATTCTACATGTCTGACCAAGAATCAATAAAACTGAACTATTTGATTGCACACCCACTGATATAATTTCATAATCGGTGGAAAAAATCGCCATTTTTTTAGGTAAAGATGGATTTTCATGTTGAAAATGACGGGAACAATTCCGCAGATATGGGTTGGGCGAATGGTATTTGAAGAATTTTAGAGAAAACGATAACAATGCCTGGGGATTTCCTATACCACACGTCCGGCACCACTGCATGATGCATGTGCTTGATGGGAAAGCGTGTTTGCCGCATAACAAATCCGCGAAGCGAAGAAAAGTGTCGAAAATCCGTCGGTTTTTCTAGTTATACTGAAGAAAATTATGTGGAAAAGAGTAAAGGACCAGCAGACCACGTGGGGAAGACATCAGGTACGCATGTAATTTTTGAAAGGGACACGTAATTCTGGTATTATGATGCGTTGGCAGGGCACCATTTTTTATGACGTCATAGTCATATGTTATCAATTCGTAAAAATTCCAAGTATTCGGCGAGATCAGTAAAATAAACGATAGGAAATACCTACCTATATATGGTATTTGGAAGCTTACGGAAAGATAACTTTTAATGTCAGTAGCCTTTTGTCGGGTACTGTTTTTGTGTGATCATGAGAGAAGGCCAATGAACTCTCTTAATTTAGGTAAATATAGTTCAGTGATGGAAACCAGTGAATATTTGTTTAGCATTAGCTCATTTGCTTTTTCTGCGAAAACTACGACGTAATGACTGCGTTTGCAAAATTTTAGAATAAAGGACTAAATTATGCTGCAGCCTTGTGAGCTATTATAAGATTCAAAATGGCGTTCGTGGTAGCATTTGTAAGCGTCAGTAATAATTTGCTTTTGAAGTAATTCAAGATTGTTAATCTTTGGTTGTCAAATGTGTCATTACTTTGTTTAATTTTGACAAATTCAACGTTTATTTACAGTGGATTCTGCAGAATGGATGATGAACGAATCCAGAAAGAAAAACAGAAGAATTGTATAATAATGCAGTACAACAATCATGTAAGTACAATTACACACAAAAAAAAACTCATCAAATGCTTTAACGAGTGGTATGATTAAAAAGAGTATATAGTCTTAGTTGAAGCTTTTACTCTAAGTATTTTGTGGGGTATAATCTTTTACATAGACATAGTGTCGTATCACTTTTAATTACTACGTTCCCGCTTGTTAAGAAATCTATATGGCATTTATCCTTCTGTTTAAGAATTTTAAAGCAGCTGCTTTACTTGCTGAAGTCTACGGAAAAAATAAATATAACCATAAACTACCTTTTTATTAGATGTTATAACATCCTAATTTTTTGAAAGCACAAGTAAAAATCCTATAGATCTTAAGAGGACTGGTAATAAAAAGTATCATGTCTGATCAGCAAAAAAATACCTATAGGTACACGCAGTGTTGAATGTAAAACTTTAAATATAGCTTCCCCTTTGTTTATTGTATTCTGATCTGCACGACATATTTGTCTGTGTTGTTAACACACTGCTATTGTGACATCCGCCATAATAATGAGTGGCATTGCTAAAAATAAAATACATAAACAGTGCAAAGAACTTGTTCCTCTTTCACAAAAAATATTGATGAAGAGCATGAGAACAATGGTCTGTTATTGCCTTTAAATTCTGTGAAGTAAGTCTATAAATATGTAGGAGCAAAACTATGTTCATAAGTTTTAGATTTAGAAAATTCAAATGAAACTTCCAACTGTTATGTGTAGATGGTACACTTAATTTAGGATCTTCTACTTTTACTTCAATTTACGGAAAGTGACATCAGAAAGCAAATACGACCCCACCGTTTTCTTGACTGAGAAGATAAAGATTTTTTCTAAATTCTGTCCGTAAAGAGTGAATCATTATGGTTGGAATCGAAAATCATGATGGACTTTGCGATTGTTAACAAACGACTTGGATAAATGTTAATAACATTATTAAAGACTGCTTAGAAAGAATATGGTATTTAAAAATAGCTATTGCATAATGAGACTGACCTATACTCGTATGTATTGTATGTTTGCTATAAAGTAGTTGATAGTGTAATAGGTATTTATGTGCATAGTAATGAGGGAAAACGAAATATGACACAGATACTCAAGTAATACGTAAAATTTATTATAGGATAAAGAAAACTACTTATACCACAACTTTAGACAAACATTTTAATATTTTTATTCTCTAACCTTATCTTTATGGAACTAATATTAAAGATATGTTTTGGATAAAATTGTTTTAGCAATTTTTTTTTCCATTAGATTACAAAAAACCTAAAGTCTTCAGTGTTAGAATGCAGTTTGGCAATTTGATATTTTACACTAAACAAGGTGTATTTGTTATTAAATATCTCTGTATAATCCATCCCCAAATACTTTTTTTATTCATACCATTCAACATCTGACTAAATTCTTTTAACATACTTTTTTTGTTGGCAGGATGTTGCCATCCGAGGAAGAAACACCTTCTGCCACAACGAAATCGACCTAAGATCGCCTTTGATACGTAAGCATGATTATAATGTGTAAAATTTAAAAACTAATCATTAATTTTGTAGAATTATATCAGTAACATACACCACTTACCTTTAGTCTTACAATATATGAAGTTGCACATAACCAAAGCTTGTTGTCTCTTGCATGATGTTCTAAACCCCCGCAGTTTACAACCTAACATCTTCTGAATGGTGTGGGCTTGCTACGTCCAGTTGGGCGCCTCGAACTGTAAAGAACAGAAAAACTGTATAGGCCTGTGCTCTGACTATTTATGGGACAAATCTATAATTAGCAGGTTGGCCGTTCACAAGGTAGAATTTTTGCAAATTAACCAAAATTTCTGCAGGTCAGGCCATAATCTATTTATAGACCATAAGCTACTAGCAAAATCATAGTAGGGCATGTCCATCACGTGACCAGATGTAGGCAACCCAATACATGTTTAGTTAATCAGGTTTCTCTTTAAAACAATTAGGTTTTTTGAGTAAAAAAAGTTTTGGAATTAAATTACCCATAAAATAAAAATGTTTTAAGTCCGCCGTGTTAATAAATTCCGTCACATTTTAAGGGTCATGGTCCCTTACAAACGCTCCAATTGAACTCTAATTACTTTCGAATACTGCTCTTGGTACACTCACAACGTGTACCAAATTTGGTTTTTCTAAGTTCAAGTATAAATGAGATACTGATTTTTTTCGAAATTTGAAACTCCACTTTGAAAGCCTGTAACTTCTCAGGGGTGCAACTTACTATATAGGTAAGTTGCGTTAAATCACAAGATTTTGGACTCCCTGCTTATGCGAATCACCCTGTATTATTTGACACTTCAAGCGGTTGTAGCCTTCCAAAATTAATAAATATCACATACAAGACATTTAAGATGAAAATATAACTTATTTTTCATAATTTTTTGTTTCATGTGCAGTTTGTTTTATAGTATTTCATCTCGTAGACTTGTAGAGTTTTACCAAACAAAATGGTATTTCTAGGGACTATATTATGTTACATGAAAACCAAAGACGCCTTTGATGAAAACTAACACAAGAAACAACTGCATACATTAATCTTTTTATGCAAGTATTTGAAAATTAGCGACGCAGGTAACAACAGATCTTAGTGAAGTTGATAATTATTTACGAAATACCGAACCCTAATAGGCCAACAGTCACGTGAACTCAATATCCATAAAACAGTTTGTTATGTACACTAAACATAAACAACCCTCAATGTTTGACTGCGTGTTTGTTTTGTATATTTTATTACTTTCACTGCAAACAAAGATAATAGATATGCGATTATTTTTCATATTAAGTAGGTATAGTTACAATCAAACTCGAAATTGGCGATTGCAAAAACCTTAAGTTTTTCGTTTAACCCTTCACACCTAATAATTACTTATCTAAAAGTCGTATTGGTAAGAAATAAATGTGACAGATGTGTACTAAAATGCATTTTAAGCTAGAAACTCAAAAAGTTTGTTGCTACATTTTATTATATCTATTTAAGTGTGGATTTTTAACATTTCAAAACCCAGGACTGAAAAAGAGATTATAATAGCACTAAACATTGGATTGATAGGTACACGCTTATTTTCTAGTTTATGCCATCCTACTGAAAAACTGTTTCTGTTATCTAGATTAATTGAACATATTTTGCAATATTCTATAGCATAATTTCGTGGTTGATACCGCTTTTGCAGCCGCAATATATCAAAAATACCTAGCGACTAATACTATTTCCCCTAAGAAACCATTGAGGCAGTAGCGTTTGTACACACATCAGGATTGCCTACATTTAGGGGTTTGTGATGTATCTCGGACATGCCCTATATTATAAATTTTTAGTAGCAGATTATAGGTTACAATGCAAAATTTCCGCAAGGTGACCACAACTTTGCTAGTAAATAAATACATCATAAGATGCTATCATAGAAAACAGTAAAGCAGCTTAGGGTGGCCTAATTTACAGGTATTTAGGTAAAACCGCAAGAATGTTATTGTAAGAAATTGTATTGGGAGTAAAACTTCTTAATATTTTAACCAAACCACCTAGTAAGAGTCTAATTTTACCACAACATGAGCTGCGTTAACATTTTTTTGATTTTCAAGTATCGCCTCATCATCGTAGTAACCATCTACATTAAAATAACAAATGAAACAACTCGATTTGCAAAATTTCAACACATAGTAAGTCGATTCAAATCAACGATGGCTCTAATTCACCTAGCAATCACTTTTCCGAAGTTGACTATACCGGTTGCGAAGCTTCTACGAACCTACAAAACCTAATCTCTGCGCGGCAATACTGACACCTTGAATATGGCTTCTGCCACCCCCAATGTACTCCAGTGGTGCTATTTAGACCAGACTTAGTGATAAAACCGCGTTAAAACATAACAAATTGGCTATTTTACCTATATCAAATAATGACTAATCACAAATATCTTCCGATCAATTGATACAAATTACGAGATTTCCGATTGCGATCACACGTTAATCGATCAAAAAAGGCGTTAAGAGGTAATGATTTGGAGCACTACAACACTTGGGTGTGTTAAAATGTTGCAAAAAAACACGTAACAACCATTATCGGTGCTGTAGTGAGGTTGGGGTAACAAAACTTTATGAATTAAAGTATGCTTACCGCTCTAATTGCTGGATCTTCTCATTACAAACGTTACCGTTCGTTTTTACCACGTTTAAGCATTAATTAGGGGCCAAATATTACACTTATTTGCATATTTTTGATAAACGATTACACATCCCCTATATCATTCCCGCCAACTAAGTCCAACTTGGATACTGTTAGAAACAAAAGAAAAAGATGGCCTGTGATTGTCATTAGTCATTGTAAATAGAGAAATCTTCTAATACACTTAAAAAATGATGCACAACTACAAAAAAACGACTGGATTTAAAGATACATCGCACTGATTGATAAATCACACATTTTTAACGTTTGTATTTAATTCGGCCGTCTCGTAGCACGTATTAATAAAATAAAAACTTCTTGTGCAACTGTCAATGGAAGTATCTATTACACAGGGTTGCCATATGTAGGAGTAGTGAATAAAAATGACTAGTTGCCAGATTTTTTTTACTATGCTATTAAAATAACAATAAAAATTGTATGTATATTCGCGAACGGTCATTTTCTTACACGTTACAATAGCAAAAAGGTGTGTTAAAAGCTAAAACGTCCAAGTTTTATGGAATAATTTTACGAAAAAATCGCATTCTGGCGATTTTCGGCAAAACTCGACATTAAAACAAAAAGTATCCAATACAAAACTTATAGATAATGAAAAATCAACCTCTGCCAGGTCACTTTTTACTGTAACCTCAAAATTTACAGAACAAACGCGAAAAATTCACTTTTTTCTTATTGTTTCGTGTTATTTTCATTTCCACAAAAATACAAATCCAATTTTAATAAAACTTGGTGAAAATATACATTTCTATGCTCGAAACAACCAAAATTTTTTGGATTAAAAAATCAAGATGTTTCCAATATATTCATGTTTTCCGGTTTAAAGTCTAAATCTGCTAGGAAAAATTGTCAAATGGTGTTGTGACGATGCTCATTGTTTTTAGCTTTGACAATAGTGTTTGATAAATTAAAGAAACCTGTTGTCACAATTCAAGAACAGCCCAGCCCAAATATACAGAAAAAGAAAAATTGTTAATACATTGGTAAAATTATTGAAAACTAAAAACTGATTACACCATTCAGTTCTACAGGAAAAATTACTCGGAAACGCCTTGATTCTTTTTAATCTAAAAAAATTGTTGTTATTTTAGGTACAGAAAGGTATACTTTCACCAAGTTTCACTAAAATCGGATTATTTTAGAAGAAACGAAAACCAGAAAACTGATTTTTCACGGTTTTTTGGCAATTTTAAGGTTTTTTGCTGCCCCATGTCGACAATCTTAGGAAAAAGAGTTGGACTTTAAAATTATTGCCATAACTGCAATGATAATTAACTATTATTAAGTATTTAGCGTAGGTGCATTAAAAAATAAGACACGATTTTACATATTTACCCACTCTGTTGATCATACTATAGTGGATCGTGTAAGAAGTAGGTTCTGAACTATCTACAATAGTTAACTATTTTATTTGAGGTCTTCAAATAGTGGTGCAATCAGGGAAGTTTTCCAATTCTTTTTTGAATTAAACAATAAAGTACTGAAATACCAATACTTTATAATCATCTGTTTTTGAAATATTTTATGCCGGACAATTAGTGTTCAATGGATAACTTTTTTGTGTAATGTCCACGAATACTGGAATAAATGGGGAAGTTCCCCATTGCTGTATTTAGAATGGGGTCGTGCTATTTCAAATAACAAAGTTTTGGTAAATTACCAATTAGTTGATGCTTCTTGGAAAATAGAGAAACTGCGCGATTTAATATACCACTGTTCTACAATTTCAAATAAAAAAGTTTGCTATTGTAGCGCTAGTGGGAACGCCATTATTACACAGTTATACAGCAGGCATCGGCAACTTATTTGAAAAAACAATTGCATATGCTTTTAAACATGAAGAACAGAATGACAAATATGACWGTTTGTCTGGMTTGTAGTAGCATTAATTATAATACATAGAGTGATAAACTGACTGTACTTGGAACCCTTAAGATGAATTTTAAGCTGCTCTCATTTATACCCAATGGCCAAACTTCCTAAGGGAAGGGAAAGTTATAATGATTTTTACCCCCACCCCCTCCATTTTAACCTGTTTATAAATAAAATTTTGTACTTATTCTTAGACAGTGGAGTTTCAGAGAAATTAAATAAAAACTGTGTTTGGGGTTGCATCTTTATGGGACCGTAGCTCCCTCAGGAAGCAAATTTGGATGTAAATGTTTTTGGTCCAATTGTCCTAGAATTAACCCTAGTATCTATTGTTTCAGTTTGGCCATTGAGTCATGTGACACCTTGCATAAATAGCAAAGGCGATTTTTTTTATCAAAGGTGAAAACTTCTTAGGAAGTCTTGATCGTTCAACATTTGCTTAACTCCAGTGGGTCATGACATGTTGTTTTCCGGGCTGGTTCCCACGTTGGTTATTAGACCTTGATGTTTCGACACTCATGTCGGTGTCTTCCTCAGAAGTAGCTCTGAAACTTTCAGAGCAGTTTCAGAGCTACTTCTGAGGAAGACACCGACATGAGTGTCGAAACATCAAGGTCTAATAACCAACGTGGGAACCAGCCCGGAAAACAACATGTCATCGACAACAACCACGGAAGCCTTCAAACCAAAATCCAGTGGGTCATGCGATAAGTTGCTGTTGCCTGCCTTAAAGTACGCTTTAATAATATTCGTTTTTAAAGTACGCAAACTATTATACTCTAATCTAAACCTACCTTTGATGAATCACTTCGCTGGAAGTATCTCATATCGAATTATTTGCGGTGATAATATTATTTGTATTGTAGCTAAAAACTTATTAATCTTTAGGGAGCACTAAGAGTTAAATATTTAAGTTTCTTTAAATTCTCAATTATCATAAGCAGTATTTTTCTGGTTTTGTAAAGAGGAGGAATGATTTATTAACAGAAAATTGCAAAAACTACATAACTATATTTCTTGGTAACAGATAAACTATCCTTTAAAATTAATTGTTGAAAAAACAAATATTTTGACATTCTTTAATTAATTTGATTTAACTTGCACAATACTAAATTCAGTTTGACAGTGTTGTTACATACCTCATTGTGTTTATACTTGCTTTTAATATTTAAAGGGTTATACATTGACTAGTACGGGTCTTGTTCATATTTATATCAACATTATTGATATTTTTCAAAACTCCATGTACGTGTATAATAATACACATTGTAATGCAGATAGCATGAAATATTTAGATTGTTAAAGTGCCAATTTGTTAAAATCAGTGTAGATGGAATCGGAAATGATTTTTTTAAGTAAACTATAAAATGTCACACTCCTAAAACCTTTAACATCAAACAAACAGAATGGAGTCGCTCATTTTGTAGAATTTTAAACTTCCTACCAACAAAAGATATTTAAGCAGAAGGCTTGAATACATATCTATCCCATTAAATTTGAAATGAATAGAATAGCCACCTGCAATTTTTAATATATAGCAATTTTCTAGCAATTTCCTTTTGCTGATTATACAGGAGTAATTAGTAACTAGCTGGGCTAGAGCAACTGTTAATTATCAGGGCAGTTCCATACACTTTTTGTTGTTTGATATGCTCCTATGTATAAACAGATATTGGCAGAAAAACTTTTTTTAGTTTTTTTTTAATTATTAGTCATAAAAAAGCTCCAAAGAAAAAACTTAATAATGGTATAAGGCATACCTTGAGTCAGAACACAAGTTTTATTTCTTTTTAAATGGATATTGATAGTAGTTGGCTAGGCCTATTTAAAAGTTTTTCTTTTCCTTACAATAAACAATTGCAGATGCAAAAAACAACAAAAACACAATTACAAATCTCTTCCCAAGTAACAGTTGCTTTAACTGCACTACGTACTAAAATATACAGGAACATAAATAAAAATAACTCAGCCATATTGTTTATAAAACTTTAGATCCATCACTGCACTGTCAATCTTATCAATCAGACGATTAATAAGAAACCACAACGAGGGTTAGAATGAATAAAGCAATCAAATATATTATGCACATTAACTCTATGCTTTAGTATGATTTCCTTACCTTTATTTTTTTCCCTTTCATCATAAATCGTATCCTTTGTAGAACTCCAGGAATTTTTTAACCGCAAATATTTAATTAATTGACAAAGATTACAGGTGTAATAGAAACATCAGATGAATAACTATTTGTCAGTGTTTTCAAGAGACAGCTATCTTTCCGAGAAAATATTATCTTATATTATAGACACTGAAAGCATTCACCCTCGTAGATTTAAATGATGTTCTTGCAAGCATAATAATTACATATATAACTAAAACTAAACAGAACAGATATGTTCGCTTTGTAGATAAAACTGTTGAATTGGGAAGGTGGTGATTTAATTTTCCTTTACTCATATAACTGGGTTGTCAAATGTTATTATTTGGGTTAGTGTTTAAAATCTTTGACAAATTCAAATTGTTTTTACAGCGGATTCTGCAGCACAGCCAGTAAAAGCAGCTTAGAGAAACAACATTTACAACAATGGAATTGACTTAACATCGCCTTCAATGTAAGTATAATTGTAATTTTGAAATTGATTGTTAATTTTTAGTTACAAGTATTATACTCCGCTTACCTTTTGTACAGCAACATACGAAGTTGTACTGTAACCAAAGCCTGTTGCATGGTGTTTCAAATCTACCGCAGTTTACAACCCAACCATTTCTGATGAGCAGCTGAGCATTTCGAACTGTAAAGAACAGAAAAACTGTATAGGCCTGTGCCACAATTATTTATGGGACAAATCTAATTAGCAGGTTGGCCGATCACAATGTAGAATTTTTTCAATTTAACCAAAGATCCTAATTTTACCATAACATGAGCTGCGTTAACATTTTTTTAATTTTCAAGCATCGCCTTATCATCATAGTAACCATTTACATTAAAATAGCAAATGAAACAACTCGATTCACAAAATTTCAACACATAGTAAGTCGATTGAACCCAACGATGGCTCTAATTCACTTCGCAATCACTTTTCCGAAGTTMACTGTKCTGACTGCGTAGCTTCAACGAACCTACAAAACCTAAACTCTGCGCTGCAATACTCACACTGTGAATATGGCTTCTGCCACCCTCAATGTACTCCAGTGGTGTTATTTAGACCACATTTAGTACAAAAACTGTGTTAAAACACTACAAATTAGCTAATTTTACCTGTATCAAATAATGCTGATTCATCTTCCGATCAATCGATACAAATTACGAGATTTCCGATTGCGATCACGCATTAATCGATCGAAAATATCAAAAAAAGGCGTTAAGAGCTAATGATTTGGTACACTACACCACTTGGATGTGTTAAAATGTCGCAAAAAACACGTAACAACGATTATCAGTGCTGTAGTGAGGTTGGGGTAACAAAATTTTATGAAATCAAGTATGCTTACCGCGCTTGCTGGATCGTCTGATTACAAACGTTGCCGTTCGTTTTTTACCACATTTGAACATTAATTAGGGGCCAAAAATCACACTTACTTTGCATATTTTTGATAAACGGTCACACATCCCCTTATCATTCCCGCCAACTAAGTCCATCTTGATTATTGTGAGAAACAAAAGAACAATTTTCAATAACCTTCTTGCAACCGAAATATGTAGTGCACAGGGTTGCCACATGTAGGTGTGAACAAAAACGACCAGTTGCCAGATTTTTTTTAATTTTGCTATCAAAATAACATMCAAATGATTCAAGTWTGTCTGTATATTCGCGAAAGGTCATTTTKTTACACYTTACAAGGGTAAAAAAGAGTGTAAATGTCTAAGCTTTATGGGCTAGTTTTACGAAAAATAATCGCTTTCTCGCGATTTTCGGCAAAACCTGACGTCCAAACAAAAAGTATCCAATACAAWAGTAGTAAATAATGAAAAAATCAATACTTCTGCCTGGTCACTTTAAACTGTAACCTTCAAATTTCCAGAAAAAAAATTTTTTCGTGTTAATTTCCACAAGAAAAATCCAATTTTAATGAAACTTGGTAGAATATACATTTCTATGCCTGAAATAACCACAATTTGTCCAGATGTTTCCAAAATACTCATTTTTTCCAGTTCAAAACACTTCAAAGCCTGACTCTACTTAAAAAGATTACCATACAGAGTTCTGCTATGCACATTTTTTTGCTTTGATATAATAGTGTTTGATAAAATAAAGAAACCTGTTGTCACAATTCAAGAAAAGCCTGGTTCAAAAATACAAAAGAAAGAAAAATGACCAACCATTAATTTATCAGTGCTTGTTAATGAATTTGTAAAATTACTGAAAACTAAAAACTGATTACAGCATTCAATTGTACGGGAATAATTACTTGGAAACACCTTGATTCTTTTTAATCTGAAAAATTTTTGGTAATTTTAGGTACAGAAAGGTATACTTTCACCAAGTTTCACTAAAATCGAATTATTTTCTGAGAAACGAAAACCAGAAAACATTTTTTTTTTTTCAGAAATGTTAGGTTTTTTTTGTTGCCTTATATCGACAACCTTAGGAAAGTGTCGGACTTAAAAATTATTGCCATATTATATATTATTATATATTATATATTATCATATTATAGTGGATCGTGTAAGAAGTAGGTTCGGCTGAAGAAGATTCAGCAACAAATAAAACAGCATTGATAAAGGGTTTTTGACAGAAAGGTCGTTAGGTAATTTTAAAAGTTAAGAAATACAGGTTATTCACTCAAACTATCTACAATAGTTAACTTTTTTATCTGAGGTCTTCAAATAGTGGTGCGAACAGGGAAGTTCCTCAATTATTTTTTGAATTAAACAAAATAGTACTGAGATACCAATACTTTACAGTCATCTGTTTTTGAAATATTTTATGCTGAATAATTAGTATTCAATAGCTAACTTTTTTGTTTAAAGTCCTACAATAGTGGCTTAAATGGGGAAGTTCTCCATTGCTGTATTTAGAATGGGGTTGTTTCATTTCAAATAACAAAGTTTTAGTAAATTACACATTTATAGTTGATGCTCAACTGTTTTTTTTTCCTGGGAAAATAAAAAACTGCTCCATTTAATAAAGCACTGTTCCACAACTTCAAATAAAAAAGTTTGCTAGTGTAGACCGTTAGCGAGAACACCCTTACATAGCTATATTGCAGGTTTTGGTTTGAAGGCTTCCGTGGTTGTTGTCGATGACATGTTGTTTTCCGGGCTGGTTCCCACGTTGGTTATTAGACCATGACGTTTCGACACTCATGTCAGTGTCTTCCTCAGAAGTAGCTCTGAAACTGTTCAGTTTTAGGAGCTACTTCTGGGGAAGACACCGACATGAGTGTCGAAACGTCAAGGTCTAATAACCAACGTGGGAACCAGCCCGGAAAACAACATGTCATCGTTATATTGCAGGTATCGGCAACTTACTTAAGGAAACGATTGCATATGCTTTTAAACTTGAAAAATAGATGACAAATAAGATACTTAAGTCTGGTTTGTAGTAGCATCGACTATAATACTTCAAGTGATAGACTGATTGTACTTGGACCCCTTAAGATGAATTTTAAGCTGTTCTCATTAATACCCAATGGCCAAACTGAAACCATAAATTCTATACAATTCAATTGGACCAAAAATATCTATATTCTAATTTATCACAAAAAAAGTTATAATGATTTTTACCCCCACCCCTCCATTTTAACATGTTTATAAATAAAATTTTGTTATCATTCTTAGAACATGCTTATTTATCACATAAAGTTTGATAAATGTGAGTATTTTCATTTAATTATAACCAGAAGTTTCAGAGAAATTAAATAAAAACTGTTTTTGGGATTGCATCTTTGAGGGGCCATGACTACATTAGGAAGCAAATATGGATATAGATATTTTTGGTCCAATTGATGTAGAATTGTCTCTAGAATCTATGCTTTCAGTTTGGCCATCAAGTCATGAGACACCCTGTATAAATAGCAAAGGCAATTTTTTTATCAAAGCTGAAAACTTCTTGGGAAGTCTTGACCATTCAACATTTGCTTAAGTCGAGTGGGTCATGCGATAAGTTGCTGTTGCCTGCCATAAAGTATGCTTTAACAATATCAGTTTTTATAAAATACACAAGCTATTATACTCTAAACCTACCTTTGGTGAATCTCTTCGCTGGAAGTATCTCATGTTGAATTATTTGCGGTGATAACATTACTTGTATTGTACCCAAAAACTTGTTAAGTTTTAGCAGAGCGCTAAGAGTTACATATTTAACTATTCAAGCTTTACCTAATTATAATGAGCGGTATTTTCCTAGTTTTGTAAAGAGGAAGCATTATTTATTAACGGAAAATTGCAAAAAGTTATATTTTTTGCTCAGTTTGTTTACGTAGTGTATATTTATATTTCTAACAAATAGAATACCTTTTTTAAATTCATCCTTGAAAAAACAAATATGACATTCTTTAATTAATTTAACTTGCTCTTTGCTCAATACTAAATTAAGTTTGACGGTGTTGTTACTTACTTCATTGTGTTTACACTTACTTTTAATATTTAAAGGGTTATTATATTGACTAGTAAGGGTCTTATTCATATTTTCATCAATATTATTAACATATATCCATATAGCATGAAATATGTAGATCGTTAATGCTCCAATTTGTTAAAATCAGTGTAGATGTTACTGAAACTTGATTTTTTAAAGTAAGCTATAACCATGTCACTGTAAACATTTACCATCAAACAAACAAAAGAGTTTTCTAGAATTTTAAACTTACTATAACAAAAGGTATTTAAGTACTAGGCTCTTGAATACATATTTATCCCCTTAAATTTCAAATAAATAGAATAACCATCCACAATTTCTAATATATAGGAATTTTCTCCTTTTGATGATCATACAGGGATAATCAATTTTCGTTTTTTTTTATCATTATTAATAGCTAGCTGGGCTAAAGCAACTGTTAATTAACAAGACAGTTTCATACACTTTTTGTGTTTTGATATGCTCCTGTGGATAAGCAGATATTGGTAAAAAAACTGATTTCATAAGAATCCTTAATTTAATAAAAAGTTACAAAGACAAAACTTGTAGGTAACAATGGTATAAGGCATACCTTGAGTTAGAACACAAAGTTTTGTTTCTTTTTAAATGGAAATTGGTAGTTGGCTAAACTTATTTAAAAGTTTTTCTTCTCTTTACAATAACTAATTGCGGATGCAAGAAAATCCACATGTGGAAAACATCACAAATCAATTCAATTATTTTWAAACTTCTTTTATACCAAATCTAATGAATGTATCACAATTACAAATCTTTTTGCAAGTAACAGTTGCTTTAACTGCACTAGTTACTAAAATATAGAGAGGAACATAGAAAAACTCAGGCATATTACTTATAAAACTTTAGATCCATCACTGCACTGTCTACTTACATGTAGGTAGCTAGTGATCAATCTTATAAATCGGATGATTAATACGAAACCGTAATAAGGGTAACATGAATAAAGCAATAATGTATTTTATGCACATTAACTTCATGGTTTAGTATGATTTCCTCACCTTTATTTTGTTCCCTTTCATCATTAACCATATCCTTTGTAGAACTCCAGGAACGTTTGAATTGCAAATATAAAATTATTTGTATCACATATCAAATATTAATTTTTTTAATTTAAACTACAATAAATAATTATTTTCTTTCACATTTGCTAATGTCGGTGCTTGTTAGTGTTAGAAACATAGACAGTTTTGGTTATGCTTATGCAGCTTTTCAAAAATTTTGTACTTTAATTAATAATGTATATATGATAATTAATACTTATTTCATGTACAGTTATAAACAGATTTAAATGATGTTTACTGCAAGCATAATAATTACATACATAACTAAAACTGCATAGAACAGATTTGTTCGCTTTGAATATAAAACTGTTGAATTGGGAAGGTACTGATTTAATTTTTTTAAGTCATATAACTTGGTTGTCAAGTCTGTTATTCTATGGTTGTGTTTAAAATTTTTGACAAATTCAACTTGTTTTTGCAGTGGATTCTGCAGCATGGACAATGAAAGCAGCTTGGAGACACAACATTTACAACAATGGAATTGACTTAACATCACCTTCAATGTAAGTATAATTGTAATTTTGAAATTGATTGTTAATTTTTAGTTACCAGTAGTATACTCCGCTTACCTTTTGTACAGCAACATATGAAGTTGTACTGTAACCAAAGCCTGTTGCATGGTGTTTCAAATCTACGGCAGTTTACAACCCAACCATTTCTGATGAGCAGCTGCGCATTTCGAACTGTAAAGAACAGAAACTTGTATAGGCCTGTGCCACAACTATTTATGGGACAAATCTAATTAGCAGATTGGTCGATCACAATGTAGAATTTTTTCAATTTAACCAAAATTTCTGCAGGTCAGGCCATAATCTAATTATTAACCATAAGCTGCTAACAAAATCATAAAATCGTACATTTTTAGCTGCAGATTGGTAGGTTACAATGCAAAATTTCTGCAAGGTGACCAGAATTTCAGCCAGTAAACAAACACACCATAAGATGCTATTATAAAAAAACAATAAAGCAGCTTATGGTGTAATAATAATAATGTTTTTTCACTGTGAAGCATTTACATAAAACGTGTACAAATAGGTATCTAGTTATCCATCTAAGTCATTCGTACATCTCATAAGAATTTATATCAATTCACGCTTGACCCAGAGTTTAAATTTAGAAAAGGAAGTAACAAAGAAATCTACATTTCCAGAAACACAGTTACAGCTAGCTAACATACTATTTAAAGGTGAATTTTGTAAATAATTCGTATCACAAGCATTTATATAAAATACTCTAGTATATCTAATGTTACCTATATTTAGGTACGTTAAAACTGACAGATTCAAGTATCTGTGGAGCATCACACATATAATGCAAAACTTTGTATATAAAACAATATAGGTACATAAATATTATTGTAATATGGCCTTACACGAATTTTGATAACTATCAGGAGCTTGTATTGTTTTCAAAATGAGTAAAACTTCTTAATATTTTAACCAAACCACGTAATAATAGCCTAGTTTTACCATAACATGAGCTGCGTTAACATTTTTTTCGATTTTCAAGTATCGCCTTGTCATCATAGTAACCATTTACACTAAAACAACAAATGAAACAACTCGATTTGCAAAATTTCAACAGATAGTAAGTCGATTCCACCCAACGATGGCTCTAATACACTTCGCAATCACTTTTACGAAGTTGACTCTACCTGCTGCGAAGCTTCGACGAACCTGCAAAACCTAATCTCTGCGCTGCAATACTGATACTGTGAATATGACTTCTGCCACCCTCAGTGTACTCCAGTGGTGCTTTTTAGACCAGACTTAGTAAAAAAAACGCGTTAAAACATAACAAATTAGCTATTTTACCTGTGTATCAAATAATGCTGACTCATCACGAATCGATACAAATTACGAGATTTCCGATTGCGATCACGCATTAATCTATTGAAAATGTCAAAAAAGGCGTTAAGAAATAATCATTTGGAACACTACACCACTTGGATATGTTAAAATGTCGCAAAAAACACGTAACAACGAATATCAGTCCTATAGTGAGGTTGGGATAACAAAATTTTATGAAATCAAGTATGCTTACCGCGCTAATTGCTGGATCATCTGATTACAAACGTTGCCGTTCGTTTTTTACCCCATTTGAACATTAATTACGGGCAAAAACCCACACTTAATTTGCATATTTTTGATGAACAATCACACAACCCCTATATCGTTCCCGCCAATTAAGAAACTTTGGCTACTGTTAAAAACAAAAGAAAAAGATGGCCTCAGATTGTTATTTGTCATTGTAAATGGAGCAATCTTGTAATAAACTTAAAAAATGATGGACAACTTCAATAAAAACGACTGAATTTAAAGATACACGTATTTATCGATAAAACACATTTTTAAACATTGTATTTAATTCGACCGTCTTGTAGAACATATAATAAATTAAAAACCGTCTTGCAACTGTTGACGGACATATGTATTGCGCAGGGTTGCCAAATGTAGGTGTGAACAAAAACCACCAGTTGCCAAATTTTTTTAACTATGCTATTAGAATAACATGCAAATGATTCAATTTTGTATTTTCGCTAATGATTATTTTCTTACACGTTAAATGGCTAAAATGTTCAAGTTTAGTGAACTAATTTTACAAAAAAATAATCGCATGCGTTCGATTTTCGGCAAAAAGTGACATCAAAACAAATAGTACCCAATACAAAAGTTGTAGATAATGAAAAAATCAACTTCTGCCTGGTCAATTTTTAATGTAACTTTAAGATTTCCAGAAAATAATGCGAAAAGTTGACTTTTTCTTGTTTTCTCGTTTGTTATTTTTCATTTCCACAAAAATAATCCAGTTTTAATGAAACTTAGCGAAAATATACCTTTTTATGCCTGAAATAACCACAATTTCAATTTTCAAAAAATGTACTACAAAAAATTATCATACATTGTTCTGCTGGTGCCCAATTTTTCGCTTTGACATAATACTGCTTCATAAAATAAAGAAACCTATTGTCACAATTCAAGAACAATACAAAAGAAAGAAAAAATGCCTTGCAACCATTAATTTTTCAATGATTATTGATAAATTGGTAAAATTATTGAAAACTAAGAACTGATTACACCATTCAATTGTACGGGAAACCTTACTAAAGAAACTATGTTTCACTGTTTAATCTGAAACTTTATTTCGTGATAATAATAAATGATTGAATCAGAAAAAAGTAGAAGCTGAAGTTAATAAAGTATCGGATGATGGAGATCAAATCCAGAAGTTGCCAACATACTAAGATTGGCCTAGAATTATTAAGTTTTATACACTCGTATAAAGTGTTCAAATGTTAAAAATGAAATATTTTTATTTAAAAAATTCCTTATATCATACTCCAGTTAAATGTTTGTAGCAATGCTATAGAAAAATAAAGTTTCTGATGAAACAAGGAAAATTAGTTGTAAACAGTTTTTTATTTCTTTTAATAATTATACCATTTTTTAACAATCACTGAAAAATTGATGGTTGCAAGTCATTTTTGTTTCTTTTGCATTTTTGACCAAGTTCTTAACTCATGAGTATAGGGTTCTTTATCTTATCAAAAAGTGTGTGTAAAAACGAAAAAAATGAGCATAAGCAGAACGGTGTATGGGAATTTTTTCTAGTGGAATTAGTCTTTGAAATATGTTTTGGACCGTAAGACATGAACATCTCGCTGATTCACAGTTTAAACCCCGAATTAATCTTAATATACAGTTTACTCTATGCAACTGCGACCGAAAATTATTTCTGGCTGTGCCAAAAATGCGCAGTTTATTTTTTTTCACAACAGCCTCATTAGTATATACATATTTCATTGCTTGTAAAATTGAGTGCCACTTTATTAACCATATGTTAGGTTCAAAATGCACCAGTAGTGTTTAGCAATTTTGTAAGAAAAATGAGGATTGCCATGTCTGCGAAAATATGTGCTAACTTTTTAATCTAAAAGAGATAGAGCGACGGGTCTCTTTTGCTGTTCTAAAGAGCACAAAAATTTATCATTCCAAACAGAAAAAGAAACTGTGTGAAAGAGATGATGCTCTCAGCGCCATATATTGACCAGAAAAAGAAACATTTGTGGAAAATTTTTTTGATGCCAGGAATGTTTAAAGTCAAGAGAAGTACTAAAAAATGGGATCGGTCGTGCCTCTCAAATAACAAGCGATTTTAATTCTTCACTTATGATTGTAGAGTTCTTGTCCAGAGATGTACGTCTTATTCTTTGGGAGCTGGCGGTCAAGATTTTCATAGCGCAATTATTAAACAAGCCACTATTTGAGTAACAGTCTTATTACGTCTTTAGCTATGCAGTTGTTATCCGAATTTTATTTAATAAAAGGTACGTTTAACTCAAATATAGTTAACAATTATGCATCAACTCACAGGAAATTGTATTTCACATTTGACACTAAATATTTTTGTACCCTTCCATTTGACAAAATCAAGTTATTTGCCTTAAGTTTTTGAAATTCAAACCTCTGAAAGAAACAGTTTGTGAGAAATTACAAATTTTTGCTTTAAAAATGGCATTTTTTATATTCTTTATAACAGCAAAAACCCCATGTTTTCATGGCTTATTTTAACGTAACCATTGCAATCATATGTTTTTACAAAACGTTGAATAACTCCATGCTGGTAGATTTTAACTAACATATGCAGCATAAAGTGACATTGAAATTTTATAAGGAAGACAAGAATATTATAAAATAATATGGTGTTCCGTTTTTAAACATTATGCTGGAACTTGTTTTAAGAGAAAAAAAAAATACTTCAACCTACCTGTAATGAGCTCCTCCCGTTAATTTACCTATGTACATGTTGAGTGTATGCTGATATTTCCACATCAGAGATAATGGAAAGCTGTATGTTTTGTTCAAAGCTTTTTTTTTTAGAAAATTTAACAAATTTGCCTCTTTAGCTGGGTGTGAACAATTTTTTGTTAATCAACTGGAGTACAACCAATTTAAATGAATTAAGCTTTTTTATAAAGTACTGGAAAAACATAAACATACAAGTGAAGCAATTTTTGGTGATTTGACAATTTTAGACTCTGCATTTTTTAATATGAAATGCATTTAATCTCGCTTGATTTTAATATACTAAACTTTGGTAAATAAATTTGCTTTCTGATCTATATTTTTAATTTTTTCTCCATTACACTTGCAAAAGAAAGTTCAGTGAGCACTATGTATATATTTTGAAATATAAAAAAATGTTGTAAATTTTGTAAAATCTACATAAATATGGGTAAGGATGGTAATATAAGAACCAAGAAAAAACGTCAGTCCATTGCAGATTAATTTGGTGGTTTTCCCCCTATAAATGTGTACTTGGTATAAAACTGGAGGTAAACATAATATAGTAATTACTAATTACAGTTTAAGTAGGCCAATGTAACTACTAATAGGTACAGTCAGGTAGAGTATTTCCTGACAACGAAGTTTAGCAAAATGATTTTAATGATTATTTAGTACAGGTTTTACTGTATTTGCAAATTTTGCAATCATTTATGTATAAGCCCAAAAGATGATTATATTGCTTGGCAGTTCTAATCATACTTATAGTTAAGCACAATTTTATTTCAGTATGAGGCAAGAATGGTTGTCCTTGTGTATTTTGTCGTTACCATTTAGATAGCAAACAAAATATAAATAAAGAACCAGGGGATGTTTTATTAAAGAAAAATATTTGTCTATGAATGAGTGCAATCTTCAGTAATGATAATGTAAAAAAGTTGCTACATAACTTATTTCTTAAAAAAAATTCTCAAGTTTATATTGAAGAAATCCACACTGAAAAGAGCACAGCATCCACACAGTGCTAACTACCTTACCTTTTTCATTACCCCTGTACATTTGTAGTTTCCTTTCTTCGGCTTCTGAAGACCTGAACTGAAAATATACATTAGTTTAGGTCTAAATCTTCTGCCATTATTTTGTTTGCATTTTGAAAGTTGTAACAGTTCTATCTTTTCGCAGTTGAATCTGCAATGTGGATATGAGAAGGGCTACATGAACAAGCCAAAAGCTTACAAGCCTTTACAAAAATGAGGGCTCATTGGACGTATGTTCTAATATCAGACGCAAAACTAGCTATAATGTATATTTTCAAAACTTTTTGCTTTTTTTTAAATTATTGTATCATGACATGAATTTCAATATTCAGTTTATGTATTTGACTATAATATATACATTTAATTGACACAATTTTATGTTTTCAGGAACATTGACATCCAAAAGGAGATTCGAGGTTTTGCAAAGAAACATCACCATGAACTGGTAAGCACAATCTTTAAACTAAACCCCTGCTTCAATAGCATGCCCACTTACCTTAAAATTGAAGTTTGAGTAATCTTGCATGTAATATTTTGGCCTCTGCATGTGTCACTGGTCGTCCGACTTTAAAACTGTAAAGAAGAGCAACTTTTAGTATATTTAAAATTATTTGCAGGAACTGATATTATAGGATTTTTGATCATTTACAAATCATGTATTTTTATTTCCACCAGTTTATTTTATGCTATCAAATTTTCTTAGAACCAACCAAAATTTTAGGGTTTGCAAGGCTGCCTTTCATGTAGTAAACAATATTGATACTTTCACTTCTAATCATATATGAGTAGTTCAACATAAGTCAATTGAATATTCTATGAATTCTTTAGATGATATCCATTTATGGTTAGTGTTTTTCCTGTCATATTACATAGTAAAACAATTTTTATTAACCAAAGGCAAAAAGTGTAAATTTTATTAGTACTAGAAATATTTTATTACGTTTAAAAAATTCAGAAATTTAAATTTTAATATGAAAGTTGATCAACTTTTTGAGGCAGCCTTTATCGTATCCTGCTACCTTAACACTATAAAAAGGGTTCATTTTAAGTATTTGTTATTTTATTACAAAGAAACCATACAAATATAACTGCGTTGTCATCACACTAAAAGAGTTACCATTTAAAAGCAAGCATTCAGTTGTTGCTGGGACTTTTAAAATGTACAATTCTTTTTGACAATGTGTTTAGATCCAATATTATACCTTAATACTTATCGTGTTACTTCCATAATGAATAAAACCTGTTTATATTTATAATAGTTCAACCAAAACACATTACATTTCCTCAATCTTGTTAAGATGCAGGTCATGTTTATCATTTTGTGATTCTCGTGTATCAAAAAATCATCACTCGAGCAAGTACATACCAACACCACAAAATAATTTCATCTATTTCCACAATTTTCAAGACCCAGTACTACTTACCAATGGTAGGTATCGCATTGCCTGGAAACCTGGCGAAAAATCACCAAATTCGTGTATGACATAAACTTAATAATTTGCAATGACTAAAATTCTCTATATACTTAGATAATATTTTAACTAATTTACTTGGCATGTGTCCGATTTTGATAAAACACGATGATACTTCAGCTGCACCGATCATTTTAAGCAGTTTTGCACATCGCAGATCATCGCCACAACATCGTCATACAAAAGCAACAAACTGATTAACTCAAATTGTCAATTTTCATAGCTGGTAAGTCACTGCCACCTAACGATGGCCATATAGCTCTTTGCACTACGTATTTAGTAGTCTACCGATACTTCTTCACTTACTCCGAAGTTACATGAACCTATGAAACGTAACTGCTGGGGTACAATGCAGTCGTGGTCAATTGGACTTCTATATCTGGCTTAGTATATTTGTATTATGCTATTTAAATTAAATTTGTCCAAAATCATGTTGAATTAGCTCAAAAACTGCATACTCTATGAGAAAACCGGTTTTGTAGCCATCATATATATATCGTCCAATTTGTTCATAGAAATTACTAGATTTGGAATTATACCAATCAAAGATTGAACAATAATATTAAAAAAAAAGCGTTGAAAGGTCTCAATTTGGCATATCACAAGCCTGTAGGCATTAAAATATTGCATAAATCGCGAGTGTTTGTTAAACAAGGTTATACGCGGCGTTAATTGAAAATTAACAATTATTATTATGCTTACCGCTGTTACTAACCGATTTGCGCACTATATAACAACCACTTTTCATTTTTCCTTGCTTTTTTTTGGTGCAAAAACACTCAAAACCGTCTAATTAGCATGATTTTGTAAACGAGATTACACCCCAGCGAAAAACTAAACAAAATGGCGGCCTCCAAAAACATAGATGATGTGATTATTGGATATTGTCGTTTATTTTTAAGGATTGTAAAAGCCTGTTACCTGTCAATGACATTACATTCAAATTTATGACAAATTCCAATTATAATCAATAACATTGATGAAATTTCTTTGTAAAATTGTTCAATGTTTGAGCTTTTAACCGAAATCGCCAACATAAAAATGTCTTCATTTTTTTTACAAACATACAAAATAGAGGGGAAGATCCTTCCAACTTACCTTTAACAGGCTCTGTCCATTACTGAAAGTAAAATGATTGAACAGCAACGAAAACAGTCTGCTTACATAGGCATTAATTTTGCATTTCTTATGTCTTAACAACCAACAAGAAAATACTAGTCAAGATTAATGTTAAGAGCTCWAACTTTTAATACAGGGTTGCCTCAAGGCTCTGTGCTTGGACCCTTAATGTTTGTATTAAATTTGAAGATGCTTCTTGATGATTCAGGTTATATTCATGAATAAAGGATGTATAATTGTGAAGCAATGTTTAATAATACGCTAGTTGCAAATTTCCAGGACACAATGGAAATTAAGTAGTTTTATTTAATTACCTGTGGACAGGCTATTTGTAACTTCGATTGTTTCTGATCTAAAATCAGACTTGAACTTACACAAAAAGATAGAATTGTAAAAGCTTATGCAAGAAAACATCATAGAACTATATTTATTCACTGCTGACAAATTTGGTAGTTTTCATCGCCTTATACACAAGCATAAAATTATATAGGTGTCTATTAAAAAATAGGCTGTAAAAAAAATCACCATGAATACACATTACTTGTCGTTACTCTGAGGAAGACAAGTCTTTTATAAAAATGAATAAAATTACTAAATTATTCAATCGATTGTAATGCTAACAGTACTTTTGAAGATCTGATGATTGTTTAGTCAAATGCTTCTGCATTTGTGAATTCGGTAAAATTGTGCTCATTATAATCGCAGCAGCACAAAGAAGAAATTTGAGATGCAGCCTCAAATTTATTGATTTTTGTTATTATAACCATGATATMAAGCGCAGAACTAACGTATGTTGTTACGACATTGTGCCTACTGCTACCTATTACTTCAGTGAGATATGGACAACCTTCATAAGTACGTCAAGCAAAACAGTTGATAAAGTTTACCCAAAAATATACAATGCTAATGACCGTTTACAGTTTTGATTCTTTAAAAAGTTTGCTGCCTCACCATCATAAAACATAAAAACCTAAACCATTATTGTCTTTGACAGGCTTGAAGCTGGTATCGTTACAACCAACGCAGCACCAACAAAAAAAAAAATCCAAACAGTTCATCTAAAAAAGAAAATATTCAAGAAGTTTTGTATGCAAATGCAAAAAAAACAGTTGAAAAGCTTAAACACACATCGACAAGTGGTCAAACATCGAGGATTTATTTTTATTTCGTCCTTATCAATGCAATTTTAATGTGATCGAGTTGAGAGGGGGAGGAACTAAAACAACATCTGCAAAGGCACAATTCTTGGGGGCTGGAATTCCAGTATGCGGTTGGACCTTCATAAAAAAATGTGGAAGTTAAATACCTTATTAAGTCGTAAACACAGTATATCTTTGGGTAAACTTTAAGTACCACACATCTTTTTTACAAGAAATAAAAATTACATTACCTACCTTTGATACTTGCATTAACAGTTGAAATAGTGCAGGACCTTCATGTAATGCTTGATAAACAAAATTACTTTCTGTGAACACATCTTATACAAATAAGCTGATGGGATTCATACATACGGGTTTGTTCTGTTTTGCATACAAACTCAGTAGTTGGGAATCTTAACATGCTAGCATCAATGGCATTCAATATTTACAAAATAAATTTTTAAGATATGATAGCATTAAACTTCACTTGTGGATTCTGTCTGCTGCCATTTTAACTTTATAGGGCACAAAATACAAAGAATTTTTTGTGATTTCTGCTTTATCCATAAAACATCATCATCTGCACGTTGTCTACCTTATATACTCAATACTCTAACTTACCTTTACTTAGATGCATAAAAACTTATTATTCATTGCTCTTATATATCGGATGATTCTTAAATTATTTTTTTTAATACCATTATTCGATTAATGTGCAATGTTAAGTTATAAGAGTTAAGAACTAACTTGTATTTTGCTCTCTATGTAAAATAGTAACAGCAATTTGAACTATAGAAAGCAGTGGAAAAGCTCAACATGTATAACAATTTTGTGCATTTTTTCTTACCTTTTCTTATTTGGTTTGCAGTTCACAGCTTCTCTCTCGCATATCAAGAGTCTTGAGCTGAAAATACACAATTCATAATATCCTAGATGCATGAGTTTTTGTAATATAAATACACTTCATACAAAAATTATTGCAACACATGGGTTTCACAGACACATGCAGTTTAAATAAATCTAAAACCCATATTAAAAGAAGGGTTATGACAATGGAAGCAAAAAAATTTGCAAAAAAACTACAAGATAAAAGTAATTTAAACAAAATATTTTCTCAAACTCAGTTATAATTAACAAAAGGTAGCATGAATTCCTCCTCTAGTTCTAATAACAGCCTCCATTCACCTTGGCATACCCTATTGATAGTTGATGGTTGAACCCCCAACATAATAGTAACATAGAGCATACTAAGACCTCCTAACAAAGTGATTATTTGAATGGCTTCTTCATAACTGACATGATGGATATTGCTTTTACACCAACACTAAACATCAAAATGATAAAAAACAACACTAGCTATAGAGAAAATTAATAAAAAGCAGTGAAGATGTTTTGTTAACTTCTATCGTTAAAAGATCAACTTATGGATGATAATAAAATTAAAAAATCTTACTGTTGCAATAATTATTGTGCAGAGTACATTTTTCATATTCACTTATTTCCTTTTTTACATGTCATACCGTAAAAAAATTTCTTATCTTGCCAAACTCAGACAATAACCTTTCAATTTAGCTCTTGATGATGTACCTAATGGAAATGAGATTTATGCAGCTCAATTATAATATATTGGTTGTATTAAACATTTTGTTTGCATAGTATCAGTATTTTTTTAACTGCTCTGTGAAATTTTTGACAATATCATATTTTTCCAGCACTGCCAATCCTGCTTGATGGATAGTAACAAGTTCATATAGCCAACAGGTCTTCTTTGAGAAAACTACAATTATTACCTTATTTCATGTAAGTTGATAAAACTATAATACTTTTTTTTTAATTCAATAAAATGTAAACTTGGAACTTACTAAACTTAAAGTATAATACTTTATTGTGCATTAGTTTAATATTCCTTCCTATTTTTCAGGGTTGTTGGCACTGGAGAAAATCAAGCCTTTGCTTCAGCAAATGAATTTTGGTAAGAATAATTTTTTTAATTAGAATCATACCAGTACTGTATCAAATCTACTTACCGTACAAAACCAATCAGTAACACTGCAAAACTGATTTTCGGGCAATCTGTAAAAAACAATATTTCAGAAGGACATTTTGACAACATAGTCACTCACTAAAATCTGCATGGGTACACTTTTTGAGATTTATTTTGGTCTTCACTGTTTAAGAATGTTTCTGTGAACGTTTTTCAATGTGGCAAGAAAGTATATTGAATAAACCAAGAATGAGAACAAAAGTGGAAAAGTTTACTTGCCCTAATAGGAAGAGTGCTTCATTATCAAGGTCGTTACAGAAAGTACGGAAGTAGAAAAAAAATAATTTGTATGAAAAATAAACACAAAAGACTAAAGTTTGGAAATATGCATTAAAACAAGGACTTAGAATTTAGGAAAACAGTTTCTTTAACATATTTGGCTCTCATAAAAGGAAAAATTTTGTGAAGAACTGAAATCTGACGATGTATTATTTAAGGTAGCATCATGATTTGGGGCTCCAAGGCAGCAGCTGAATTAGAAAAATAAGCTTTATTGAAACTATGATGGAGTACCTGAATTTAACCAAAAATCCATTGGAGTGTCTTTGGGATGAATTGGAAAGGAGAATCTCAAAACAATTGTAATTTTTGTCCATATGTATACAGACTTTACGAGTGACAGTATGTTTTGACGTTGCAGTAATACGGATACTTTTAGTGATTCTTGGTCAACGTTTGTAATCACATAACCTGACTTCATATGGTAAAAAATTATTCAACAACGGCTGTAACATATATACAGAGTCACAGAATTGCATTACACAAAGAACGACTGGTAAAATACTATCCAGATTATACTGACATAGTTATCTTTATGGCCATGGTTGCAAACGTTGATCAAATCTTGACCGTTTTATAAGATATGAACTAGCTTTTAGTCAACGATGGCTGTAATGCACTTCGCATGATTCATTTTGTACTTTGCTGTCGCTAACTCCATTTGCTGTGGTGAAGCACAGCTCAACGACGTTACATAACAGATATCATGGGAGTGCAGCGCAGTGACTGATTTTGAAGTGTGTGATGTCCCTGATGTTATTTTGTTGTTAAACACACAAAAATTATGCAAAAAGTATTGTTCTTTAACGATATTTTGCAGACTGCTTCATCGCGTTTTCGCGATTTACCGACGTATACAAATTACACAGTTTCCACCTAAGTTCTGTGGAAAATTGTCTGGGAATAGTAATTTCACCCTATCAGCCTTTTACACGCATTAAAACACAGGTGAAAATCGGGATGGTACGCTTAACGGTTATTACGTTTCGCGAAATAGGTCTTATGACGTTTTTTCCTATACTTACCATCTAGGGCGTTAGATTATGGCACTATATTGTATTTGAATCACCTTTTCAATACTATAACGACAATAAAATCGCTAAATTAGCATTTTATCTTGATTAGAAATTTTGCACCCACGCCATTACAAAAATTGAAGCGTCTTCTAGAATGTTCGAAAATAGAGGTGGGTAGGGTAGGAAACTAGAGTGTTTTAAAGAATTTCACTAATATGTGATGAAAATATGTAACCATTACGAAATAAATCGTTAGTTTTAGATTTACACGTGTCTGTTAATGAGAAAACTTTGTTTAACTCGCAATTATACCCTACTCGATACATAAAAAGGGCGTAGACGCCGATTTCAAAATGGCCGATTTTAACATGATTTTTTTTTGTAATTATCAGATAATTGATGTACTTACCTATATCAATTAGAGAATTGCGCTATTGTAGCCTAGGCAGTAAGGATTTAGTTTATATATTCATCTAAAAACTTAGAAATAAATAATAATAATAAGTACTAGAAGAGACATGAAGCAGTGCTTCCAGAAGTAGCTAAAGAACTAATAGAGATGGGCCTATTCATATTTGGTAAATCTGTTAAATAACTTAGTATCTAGTTTAGTACATATGTGTATTAAATAGATAATGTTTATCGAAAGGTTCCAAGCGTAAAAATGCTCAAAAGTTGGGCGTAAGACTCCCATTCATAAAAGATCAATGCTTTGAACATTGTCGACCAATAGTCCAAGTCAGATGTTTAAATCTTATAATATGACCCTTTAGATCGATCATGTTGTGTGGATTTATACTAAAGACAAATGGATGCATGAATCATTTTCAACATACATTATCCGCATAATCATAATCGGTAATTGGAGGCAATGTAGCCATCGTGAAGTTTTTGTTAGATAAGAAAAAGCGAAATACTTACCATAAAAACAATTAACACTGTTCTAATGATTTATTAAGCTTTAATAAAGACTTTAGTCATTGTTCTTTGTGACATAAAATGTAATGAAAATGAATTCTCTAAACCATTACCTTGCGTTTCAGGAATACCACCTTCTACATGGTATCTACGCTACTGACTGAAAACTTGGGGAAGAACATCACCGCCTGGTTTTGAACACTTCAGTGTTTATAATCTTGTTAAATAATTTGTACATTTTTGTTCATGATATATGCATTCAGAAATATATTAATTAAATAATATCTGTGTTTTATTGAACTTGTCAAAAAATTACAAGACCTATAATGCTCAACACGTCTTATCGTCCAGATCTCTTTTGAATTATATTAATTTTGAATTGCTAAAGACATTTTTATGTGATGTTTTGTGTTACATAGAGTGTTTAGAGTCTGGGTTATCATAATGTTGTCTTCTCAACAGTCCTGATTTTACGCCATTGGACGATTGTCAAGAGTTACTAGGATAAATAAGTATCATAGTACTTACATGTGTAACTTTACACAAATGTGTTGTTGTTTATTTCCATCAGTGACTGTTTATTGTGCAGTACTTTAAATTATTCCTCTTGTTCATAATGTCCTAATGCTTATGGAGTATTCTACTCGGTGCTAGCGTGAAGTGCAACGACACAAAAATGCTCACATAATTATCGAACGCAAGTACCAATCCTCTGTTTTAGAATGTGGAACAAGTGAGTAAAATGAATTTAAAGGAAATTGTTTGTTTGATGGCATACTAATTACACCATTATTTGTGATAACCACATAATTAGATATATAATTTGAGAAAATGTAGAATGAATTATAACATTTTGCAAGCTAAAAAAATGTCATGAATAATTATTTAGAAACTGATAATGTTTAGATTTTTAAAATCATTAGCTATTAATTTGTCAAAAACATGTAATTAGGTATTACTTAATTTGTACATATTATGTAAAATAAATATGTTTTACAAAAAAATTGTGTACCTTTTCTGTGTCTAGGATAGATTATTTTGAAACTACTATTTACATTTTTAAAATAGCTACTTCAAATTTGGTGAAAATATTTAATTAGATACTCACTTCTGGCAATTTTTATTTAAAAAAGTCAGCATGTACCATTTTTGTATCTAGAATAGATAAAATGATTCGTAATGAAGTTATAGGAAACACATAATTATTTGGAAATTATTAACATTTGCATTCTTGCAATGACTAGCTACAAATTTGGTAACATGTAATTAGGACAAAATCTTTTTGAAAAAATGAATATGATATATACCTTTTTTGTTGCTAGAATAGATAAAATTATAAGTCCCAGAAATATGACGATCGATAAAAAATATTTATTCAACCTTTCAATTTGACATGAATATCTGAAAAACCAACCATTTTTGGAACCACATGAACATTTATTCCTATCCATAATTAAATGCACAAAAAATAATGAATACAGAACATCTATGAGAGTGTACAAGAACCTATAAACTTAACGAGTATTACCAGTCCAATCAGATGAATTATTGTAATAACCCCATAGACAGAGAAAAGTATGTATGCCATTATGTTTGCCAAAAGCATACATATTTATTCCATTTCTCTATCTTTAAAAATTCGTTATTAATATACTGATATTTCTAAAAGTATATATTTACGATTATTAAGTAATATATTTGCTTTTGCCATAACATCTAAAAATGTACTACTTTGCCAAGTGATTGTTAGGTAGTTACCTTTTATTATTATTGTTTTTGCTGAAACTAATAAAACCAAGCATCATATAAGAAATTTTGAATACTTACCTTGAAATGCTTAAATATTTGTTATGTGGATTCACAGTCTTAGAGGCTACGTTTTTGTCATTTTCTCTGTTATTAAAGCAGATATTCAAAATCGGTTGTCAGGATGTGTTAGATCGGACAATTCTACCCCAATTTGATACCAAATATGCCATAGTTTGGCCGTCCATCATCAAAATGACAGTAGAATAAGAAAAGGGGAATTTTTAAAGATTTCAATTGTTGATGTTTAGAGGCTTCCAATCATCGAAATATGGGTAGAAAAAATAAATTGTAATATTTCAGTTATTAATGGTGAGGGACTACCTTGCGCTTTTGTCATTTTCTCTTATCACAGCAGATATCTAAAATCTGTTTTTAGGATGTTACATCAGCGACTAGTAGATATTATGCACATTTTAGATATCAAGGGTACAAAATATGTGTATAATGAATCTGGAATTTATTTTCTAGAAAAAAAACTGTATTTTTATTTAAGAAACCTGAAACTTTGTAGGAGTAGTTTTTCGAATGTTTCTAGGGATTTAACCATATTTGTTCTAGGAAAACTAGTATATGTTACTAGAATATTCTCTACTGAGATATAATATATTTATTATATTAGATTTATTTATTTTTAACAATGAAAAACGCTAAATACGTCTATAAGATGTTATCAAATATTAGATGTGTATTGTATTCTTCTATTCTTAACATTTTGCGCTGATAGCTGATAGCATTTTTATATAATTATATATATATAAATTATCAAAATCGCGCTATTCGTCAAATTTAAATTATCATATATATAAAACACACAAAAATGGTTTTTTAAAGTTTATATTATATAAATTGCGCTGTAGTAAATGTTCTAACGTCACATCCTAATTAAAACGACGCTTTTTTTAAATATAAATTTTGTTTTATATTGCCGCCTAATGAATGACGTTACATTCATAATTTTGCCACTAATAAATTCAAAAAGTAACACATGTTTTATAATTTAGACAGAACCGCAATGTTTTCTAATCACAGTCGGTATAAGGAGGACTTCATGCTTTAATAATAATACGACATGACAGTTTTGGTACATTATTGGTTTAGTTTAATATTGAATCAATGCAGCCGGGCTTGTCTCAAACAATTACAGGCTCGCCGCTTGCTGATTGGATGTAATCAGATTAGTGGCAGCACAGTGGCTATACAAACAAGGGTCAGCCAACAGCATTTCGATCTCAGTTTGGCATTACATTGCCGCAACATGTATAAGCGTAGTGCGACGTAATACGATTAACTAAGCAAACTTCTCGCATCGAGCATGACATTTTTTAAAGCCTCCTCTATATCGTTTGATAGATGCATATTTAAAGGTCCTTCCAGTCATCTCTACATTTGATGGTGTTAGCAATTTACGTGGGCTCCCAAGCCCATTTTTTTGTAAATAAATATACAAGGTGTCATACTTGAGAAGCGATAGTTAATGTTCAGTTTAAATAAAAAGGTATAGCACAAAATTTTCTACAGTTGTGCGTTTTGGCAAAGATTTATCCGGTTAAAAGAAGAGTTACTCAATGAAAACAACTGATTCTGAAAATTTTGTTATATTTATTAACTTATTTCTAAATTCAAATTAAATTAGGCTCACAAAACTGCAAATGCTATCCTTTCGCTAATCGCACATTTCTATGACAGCGAATATTTTGATAGCAGACAAAAAATGATTAATCTGATAAAAGTATCATCTACATACCTATACCAACATTTTGGCTTGAACAGAAACTGTTGATCGCTACCTCTTCAAATTATTCCATAAACAAATTGGCCATTATAGACTTAGAGGTAAACCCATTGCACAACCTAATTTTTGTTCAGATGTAAATAAAGAAACCACGTCAAAACTAATTAAAATATAAGCTTCTGAAATACTAAACTTTTTATAACGTCAATAAATTCTGAAGAATTCTTAATGAAACTACTGGTTTTCCCTACATAAGGTTTTAAATAGTTAGCACAAAATATTGTCAATTGTATTAATTATCGATCTTAAGGGGACATTAGTTTTATAAATTTTGGGCGAACGATATAATTTAGGTTCCTTGCAAACAGAAACAGACAAAAAAGACTTTTCTTCTTTCGAAGGATTTAAAGTTTTGGTAACTTTTTGTTACTTCCGAACAGATATGATCTAATTATGGACGCTGAAAGCATTCACCCTCGTATAAGTTACTGCTAAAGTAGTTTTAAACTTTTAATAATCTTCCTCAGAGCAACATCCGCAAAAGTTGAATACTTAAATAAGTAATACTATAGAATTAAAACTAGATGCAGATAATGGAGAAACGGCCAATTGAAATTGCTGGTAGCGGTAGAAACACCAAATCGATTATTCCTGATTTATGTATTAACTATTTTTAGATGTTGTGACATATCTGAAGTATTTCCAGGGTTTTTGTTGTAAATAAAACACCTACCTTCACTGTAAGCGTCTTCATCCTTTAGCTACCCGACCAAATATTAGTGTCTTACTTTCACTGATCTCGTACACTGCGGCGATGAGTCCAAAAAAGGACGAAACTCGAATCGTGGGATCCAAATGGATCGACCAGAGCAGATGTTAGTCCATTATAATAAGTATCTTGTTTCGATATAGAAAATATGTGTAATAATATTTATTTTACAATAAAAATATGCAAGATTTTAACACAGAAAATCGTACTTATATCTGTATGATTGCGGTTCGAAATAAAATTACATGTTATAAAAACTTTACAACAAACGCAAATGCTGCAAACAATTATGTGCTCTTCTCCCTCGATGCAAGACCCAGCGCTTCAGCGTGTTTTCTAGCCTTCAGCCTGAGGTCTGCGATGCTGGAATTTTTGTGAGCGGCGGCGAGAGCGGCGAAACCGATTGGGTACTGGGGGTGGCAAAGGATGCTGGCTGCTGGACCACCACCGACAGCCACTGCCGCTGCATACTGAAAAAAGGAAGAAAATAAATATTCGAATTGTAAAATTATTCAGCCATATTAATTAAATTAGCGTTGCAAAATTTGAAAGAAATAGAAGGAGCCTTATGTACACCCATCTGGCGTAATCGCCTTCAAATAGATCTGCCACAACCATCACAGGTTAATTGTGCATTAAAAAGGCTTTCTTTTCATTCTTAATAGCAGTCGTAATTTATTTTCTCAACTGCTTATAGTGATTGATATTTTTAGAGTGCTTGAAACGTTGAAGCGTTTGCTCTCTCATCTAAAATTATCAGTAAGCCATGGAGCATTTGGCTTCTTTGGACATATGGTTTTTAGAGGAGCAGGGGTGTCAAAAATCTTAAGAACGTTCTCAGATAGAATCTGAACTTTATCATATATCATATCAAGACAGTTTTAATGACCAAAATTTCAAGATGCCTTTGAAAAACAATTGGCAAAATAAATGTTCTATATGTTTTCCATTTTCTTGAACACAAAAAGAAAGACGAATAATAGATTGGTGTAATCTTGTTTAATTTATTTATAATTATTCGTTGTATGTTTCCTGGCGTGGTGGGAAGTTACTGATGAAATGTAATTTAGTTAAGTATGATGATCAAGGCATGTTGTAGCCATATTGTAACCTTGACAGCATTTGGCACGTTTTGACAAAGAATCTAAAAAGTATTGTATTTTGGTCTAAGTAATAACAGAAATAATAGCTATTTACTAATCCATGTTTTTGAAAGGTGCAAAGGTGGCTTTATCAGAAAACAAGACATTATGAAAAAAGTCACAATCTAACATAATTTTAGCTAGCTAGCCGATACGTCGTCGATCGTTAATTTACCTATAGGGAAACCAAAACCCCAAAAATAGTACTACTACTACTACTACTACATTATTCAGCTCAAAGAAGTACCCAATAACACGAAGCTAATAGTGCCTCGTACTTCTAACGTCAAAATAGACTTTGACTTTTATTCATTAAAGTTGTCTTTAAATTAGTTAACGAAACAAATTTTTTGTAAATAGCTCCGACTACATTAAAATTTGCAATTTGCACTTCCTTCTTTAATCTTCTTAATAGGTATAGTAGTCCTTATCCGGTAAGATTTGCTTTTGTTAAGTTTTACATAAAAAAAGTTCGTTCCTCTTCTGATCGTGGCTTTTAAACTGTTCAATCACATACTTAATAATAAAGCACAAACTTATTAGTAATAAAATTAAATTTGGGTATATCATTACTAAAAGTGTTAACTAATTATTAATAGTGTCAGTTTTCTATTTCTATCTGATAACATATAAGTACACGTACGTATTTATTTGTATACACTTTAATCTAATCAATTTTTAAACCATTGAAATATTTGGCTTACAATGTCTTTAAATCAGGTCTATATTAAATTACCGATGTACAGAGGTAGAAAAAAAGTCTTAAAACACAAAACTAAAAAAAGAACAGTGCTAAGCTAGCAATTTATTTAATGGATAACTTAACATGTTCTGATCTTATCCAAATTTGAGTATCTGAGTCCAACAACATAACATTTCTTTTCCTATCTGACCTCAACTTCAATCAGATGTCTGTAACTTTTTTTGTTTGCTTTTGCCTTACCTGATGAGCAACTGATAAAAACGCAGGATCAAAAGCGGAAAATGCTGTTCCGGGCTGTGAAAATGGTGTCGATGCCAACCTGTCGTATCCTGACAAGGTCACTGATCCTGGAGGAATCGACAGGTTCCTCAGGGCTGGAACGTTCATGTAGGGAACAACCCTACAGGGCTCAAGAGGAGTGCTTACTGGTGGACTGTGGTTGTTTAGCATCATCCCTAAAAAAAATGAACTAAGTTTCCTAGTAGAACCACGTAATTTTCCATAAAAACGAATATGTCAACAAATTATTTATTTATGTTGTTATGTATAGATTTTGTTTGTTATCGATTCGTTTTCAGACGTTTCGATACTTTCAAATTTGATCCAAAGCTCGAATATTTTGTAAGTCGGTAGACGTCTTTCTGGGTATACAAAAAAAATGTCGTTTTTTCCAACTTTGAGAACTCTACCGTGTTATATATCAAATTATATTTTGTAAATTTGCATTAATGTTTGAGTATGACACTATAAAAGCTATGAATAATAAAAGAAATAAAAAATGTAATAAACAATATAACGTAAATGCATTAAATCATACAGTAGAAACATAGGTTGGTAATTTTAAATAAAAAATAGAAATACAGATTGATATTTATTACAAATGTTGATCAAAATGTTGCCCATTATGCTGTAAACATAACGGGCATCTGGTGGAGAGGGTTTCTATTGAGTTAAATAAATATATAGGCCTAAGACGTAGTTCTTCAAGGGCTCTCCTAGTGTCTTGCATTGACTCCTCTAGCGTTTCATGCGATCTTTGATAAACAATATTTTTTATATATCTTCATAGAAAATAATCCAAAATAGATAAATCTGGAGATCTAGGCGGTCAGTGAACTGGATCATGATGGGTACTCATGATTTGGAAAGTGTTGATTTACGTAGTTTCTAAGCAAATCTGCATTGTGGCAAGGTGCTCCATCTTGCTGGAATAAATATCCCTCAACCTTGCAAGATGAATATATTGTCTACCAGTTCCGGGAGATAGGAAGTATCTTTGGGTACTTAGACTACCGTTAAGAAAGTGATAAATCAATTTTTCCGAAAAACAAAACATGATGTATTTGAAGGCAAATCTTATTTGGCGTTGTCGCGCTATAGTGATCCTCATCTGACCAATGACGGACATTATTATGGTTGAAAATACCATCACAACTTATGTGGCACTCGTCAGACCAAATAAACCATTCGTTCACATTATTTATGTTTTGTTGCATAATCTTCCAATCAGATAGAATTTTAACAGTATGAAATATTTCAAGATCGTCAGCAAAAAATACATGATCGCAGGAAATAATACCGGAACAATCATTATTGCAAATCAAGAAAAGCAACGGGGCCCAAATTTGATCCTTGAGGAATGCCAGAAAGAAAATACTTGCTGATAGGAAACTATAGTTGCAAGCAACAATCTATGAGACTCATGAGCCGATTACCGCTCACAATGGTTTACAAGTATTACCTGAAGCTGTCGTAAATAACACACGGGTTCGGCACGTTCCACTGTTTTGCAGCGGAGTGGACCGTATCCAAAAATTGTGCTTAGGCTTTTTTAAAAAAATTTTCCGTATACATAAATCAATGAGCATTATTTGGTATTATTATTTGCACTAAAAATATTTCTCATTTAATAGCTTTTAATGTAAGACTAAATCGTATTCTTTCCTAATTTAATGAGTAGTATCTATTTTTATAACCATGAATGGTAAACATTCCAATTTCAATGCGGCAGCCCATACTTTCTAATTTTTGATCGCGGTGTGCAATCGTCCTCTGCCCTGTTTCTTCACAGGTTAGATAAGAAGAAATCGGGACTATTCTACTCCTACTATAAACGGTATTGAAAGCATATGTGTTTACATATATTTTAAAGTTTTACAGCATATGAGCGTACCAAGTGCAATATTTTTTACTTATTCAGTCATACCTACATATATGCTTACATTTAGCCACTTATTAAGAGGCGTTTGTGACAAATACATTTCGTAGGGCAACTGGTCAAACAGATTATTGCTGATTTTAAACCGATTATCATTCTGATATGAATGCGGAAGTGTTTGAAAATTGGTTCAAAAAAATTTTATTGCCCAAATTGCCACCAAAACAGCGTCATAGTAATGGACAACGCTAATTACCATTCGGAGCAACTGGATAAAATTCCAAATACAACAACTAATAAGGCAACCATTCAAGAGTTTTTAAGAAAAGAAGATTTATATTTCAAAGAGGACTACACCAGTGGAAGTGCTTGGCACAAAAAAATTTTCGAATAAATTTAAAATTAACATTCTCGCTTCTGAATGTGGACACACCGTTCTACGATTACCCCCATATCATTGCACTTTCAACCCCATTGAAATGATATGGGGGCAGTTGAAACAAAGAATTCGACGAGGGAACACTGCTAAAAATTAGACAGGAAGCTGAAATAAACAAGTGTCGATGCACGGAGAAATTCAGTGCGGCATGTACTGGACATTGAAAATCGGAACAGAGCGAATCKTGTACAAGAATTAATAATAAATGTTAATCGTGATTTTAGCAGTGAAAGTGATAGTGAGTAATTTTTTTTAGTTTGTGACTCTTGTAATGTGCTTATTAACAAGCTCTAATGAACATAATTGATACCGTGTATAAATTTTATTGTGCACTAGTGTAAATTTTTTCTAACAAATGTAAATAATTTTCTATTTACTAATTTGTATGCTTTTATATTAAATTTGTATAAATTCGTTATGACATGTAAAGGCTTTTATTTTATACATCGGAAAATTTAAACCCAATAAAGTATCACATAGAAATAGATCGCGGGTCGCGCCAGTTAGCAGCATGTCTGCATTAAATAACATTTGTTATAAAAGCTTTTATGTTTTATTGATTGCTAAATTACCACAACTAACAAATTTCAAAAATTTATAGTGGAAAAGTTACAATTTTAGCCAACAAGATTTTTTTGAATACGGCCCATTTAGGAACTTTGAAGTGTGCCACAAATTTCAATAGTTTAGGACGGCCGACCATCAAGCTGTAAGTCAGTCTCATAGATCGTTGCTTGATACTTTACTTGCTCATGATTGGATAAGTAAGAAAGAATCAAACTACATAGATACTGGATAGACACAACGAACGAAGTTTGTTGATGAGAATAAGAATATTAAATTAAATAGTCTCTTATATAATGTAAGAAGCAATGTCGTCAGGTCCAGCAGAAGCCTTATTTGGTAAAGATTAAAAAAAATAGTTGATCACTTTTTGCCATAAAATCAGACATACGTTCAGTATTAGAATTGATAAGAACACTTCCAAAATAATTGCGAAAGGCGTTAATAATGAAATCAGGTGTATTGAGTCCTTTATCATCAAGGTGCATTACACCAGAAATTATGCTCTGATTTTTTTTAGAGGCGGACAAAATTCAAAAAGTTCTTAGTACTATTACATGCACAAATTAGATTGAATTTTACATGTATGCTGCGAATATAACTAGCGAAAATTTTTAGACTCGTTTACATCAGAGTTGTTTCGKTGGTATCTATTCTTTCTTCGTATTTTGCAAATGAACTCTATGGAGAACCAGCGGGTATTGCGTTTATATACTGTTTTCGGTGCCGAAGCATCGAATATACATACTACATACTTGCTAAATGAGTCATGTATGATAACAAAATAAGCTTTTCTGAAATTATATATCTTTAATCTAATATCAGGGTTAAAAGCCGCATTGTTACTTTTTGTCGCTTTAATCGATATTATATTTTTTAAAAACAAGCAAGTTTTAATGTCATGATATGTTCGCGTGGTTGTCCTGTATTTATAAAAGACGATGTGTCACCCTGGCGAATAAAACTCATTTGTTCGCCAAATTTCGTAAGAGAAATCCAGCTAAGTGAAACAGCCAAGGAGTTAAACGCAACATTAATGGCATTAATTATGTGCAAGGGAGCGCAAGTGAAACAGTAACGGTATATATTTGGTCAGAGTCGGACGACTATAAATCCCAGTTAAGGCATTAAATTATTTAGAAGAGCAGGCAATTTGTTACTGAAATCATCTTTAAACCAAGACTCGACCCTCATAATTTTAAGCGCTCCATGAATATKTCATGCGTMTGTGTMTCTCCCCTCCGCGGGCACGACGAAAATCTGCGGTGTATAATCGAATTTATATACAAGAGTGAGCTAAAAAAATACTAGTAAGAGAAAGTTTTCAATCAAATCAAATAATTCCCCACGAGAGCAATTTTACGGCGTTCAGTCATTCAAATCCGAGAGAGGCAAGATGACTAGACCAAGTCCGAACCGACTACGGACGCACCCAGGGGGACACTAAATTACACTTACTGCCTCACACTCACATCAACACTGCACCCTCGCCTCTGCATTTGACCAAATTACATTTGAGAACTGGGGTTAAATTCGCGCTAACGTATTTCAAGCTCGAATTTTAACTAAAGCGCACGGACGCGCCGTACAATTTCTCGCAGCACAATAAGTTTTGAGTTACTCACCTTTTTGAATTTGACTTTCGTGTTTCCGACACTTTGCTCTTCGATTTTGGAACCWGACCTGAAGCAGAAGAAAACCAGATGAAAGGATTACAAAAGGTGCGCGTGCATATGAAAGCGAATTACAAAACGGTTGTAGGTGACATAGAAACAATAATAAACCTTTTATTTTATCGCTATATTGAATATTGTTGTTGCCGAATATATCGACGATCGTTTTGACCACACGGTCATAATGATTTTGGAAACACAATAATATCAACTAATAGGCCCGCTCCAAAAAGATGTTACCAATATACTACACAATACAGACTAAAAGCAATGAATCCACAAGCTCCAATCCTTTATGTTTAGCCAAAAAATAATAAAAATAATGGATTAATGAGACCGTTGCTGTCCTATATTAATAAGCCATCTTATAAATTATGTTGCTAACAAACTTTTATTACAGTCAATTGAATGTTACTCCAAATAGGTGTTAAGAATTCCGTAGAATTTGCGAACAGAGTAAAAGATCTATCTGTACTAAAAATTCTCTGTTGATCTCTTTTGATGTTTCATACCTCTTTACATCTGTTCCTCTAAAAAAAGATCTAGACTGGCTATTGCCCCGTCTAGAAAATTTTTATCGTTACAACCACAAATAGTTTTCAGTTTTAATACTACAATATCGACGTTCAGATTCAGGAATATGTGCTCGTATGTAATCATGGATATTCGAATATTTTCGAAAGTAACTGTAGAATTCAATTCTCTTTAATTTGATATCAAGTTATGGGTAGCTGTTGTCAGTAGTTTTTGAGGCATTTATCAAAAACTATTCTAGCTAGTTACTTTACTTATTTCTGAATTGTTTGTTTACGATATTAAAAACGTAGTGAAAAGAAACGTTAGTGGCAATATGAGGCGAATAGAATATAAAATAAGAATACTTAACATTGCAAGTAAAACTTACTTTTTGTCTGTGTGTTGAAAAAACCAAAATAATGAACAATTCGAACTCTGATATTCTGAATTTATTTTATATTAATGAGGAATATAGTAGAATTGTTAGAAGGTGTGTTCCCTTCAAACTTGCCAGCGATGAATGAGCAAGAGTTCAGACGAATTGAAGCAAACTTTATACAATTTGGTACTGTTAAAACAAAAATTCGCCCTCTGACATCTAATGAAGAAAATGAAGCTTATCCCTGAGATGCTAGTGCAGAGTTAGGCATTTCCAATTCGTCGGTACAAAGAATTTTAAAAAAGCATAAGTAACACGATTGCGAGCTTACACCTGTAAATAAAATGGTTTCTACATATGGGGATCAAATAAATACTTCTGTACCATGGTATGAGTGTGTAAACAAAAAATCCGTACGTATTCTTCTACGCTTTTTTTACTAAAAGATAGTAGGTGATGAAAACCTGTCATTACGGTGTCAGTTTGAACTATTTCGTTCGATAGATCGAACTCGATAACATCTATGTCAAAATTTCAGCATCTTCGATTCAGATATTTCCATAAGCTTCTAACAAACCACTTTTCGTGTATACCAAAATATAAATTTTATTTTTGTTTACTAGTTTTGTTTGTACTCTTCTTTTTTAAGAAAACTACAATTTCTTGTACTTTATGATTATGTATTTATGGTTGTAAGAATGAAAATAAGTTTGCCCACTCTGAGATCAAAAGCATCGCAATTTCAGTGCGCAATTCCAATAAATATCAATAATTTACATCAGAGCAAATATAACGTCGGCATAAATAAAACTCGGACACAAACGGCGACACCAGCCGAAACAACAAAATTGGATGATTCCATTAAAGTGGCAATTCCTCCCGGACCAGCCACTGACCCGGCAATTTAAGGGAGGTTTTCCCGTTTCTTCTTTACTGGTGTGACATCGGTTCCACACGATTTACTCAACCTAATGCTGCTATTAGCAGATAATTTCCTAATGAATACGTATGATGTGAAGGGAATGGAAATCGCATCAATTAAGTGGTAGATTAACGACATGGACCCAGTATACCGACTGATTGATTACGCTCCGACCGTACGGACAACCGAACGATTCAGGAACATTAGCAGGAGTATAAACGGGGTTGCTTCGAACTCGGGAATCCCTTTGCCCGCCTTAACTGCCTCGCACCCGGTATAAACCTGCTAATGGATTGCGTTTTATTTCCTACTTTAATTTGTTAGCAGTGTATTTGTGTTGCAAGGCTTAACAGGCCCGTCACTTCACCAGATTTCCGAGGGGGCGCGATCAATTTAAGAAGCCGTCATTCAAATCGGTGCTTTTCATCTATATTTTTAAATTAGAACAGTTTCAACTCTTTAATCTTGAGGCTTTCAGGGCCGGCGTAACAGTTACAATCAAGTCAACACTGCAGATGCTGCCAGCGACGTGCAACGAAACGTCTGAAAAAAGTAGAAGAGGTCTTGGATCACGGCAAAACAGCCCGGAAGAAAACAACAGAAGAATAAAGAATTTATTGTCCAGAACAGTACATGTTTGATTCTTCTTGACTATAGTAGAGCGTTTGACATACTTGACCGCTCCATTTTGGGCAGTAAATTCGAAATGTTTTGAGTTGGACAGTCGCGTGGTTGATTTCGGATTTCTGTCTGTCTGGTGATGAGATGTCCTTGCCAATTCGAGTTCCACAAGGTTCACTTTTGGGTCCGCTATTGTTTTCTTTATATGGTGCTGACTTTTCACAGCACTTGAGGCACTACAGCAATCACAATTACGCAGATGTTACCCAGTTATGGTTCGACTTCAAGGAGGCTGAGAATCTGATCGCGGGGCAGTGTATTAATACTGACTTGCAGATATTTCTTCTGCCCATACACTTATAATCTCAACGCCAGCAAATCGGTGGCCATGTTTTTTGGCCGCAAACAATCCCGTAATATTTTGAAAGGTACATTGAGTATAAATGTCAACGGCACAACAAAACTTGCGGCAGTTCTCATTTCTAACTCTAAAACAACTTTATCCCCACAGGCATTTGATGAATTCCGATATAAAGTTAAAATTAAGTAATTCGTTGATCATCTCACAGTTATCATTTTGTGATTCCGGCTATTCTAGCGTCTGACGCCACTAACTTACATAGGATTCAAAATTCATTTGCCTATGGCATAACCTGCAAAATTCCATAGTATATAAGCAATAATTTTCGTTTGCTCCACAGACTATCAGTCCCCAAAGCATCAAGGCGTAGTAGTTTATTAAAAGTTGTCTTTATATTGCGTTCATACAGTGTAATAGACTGCCAATTGATTTGAAAGAGTTGTCGTTGAGTAAATTTTAAAAAGCGACTGAAGGTTAAGCTTTTGATTGAGGGCTTACATTGACAATGTTCTCACACTCTGTGTGGTCCATATCAATTATATAGTTCTAATTTCGCTTTTGCTACTTACTTCGCGGTAAGGAGAAAAATACCCTGATCATTACTTTATCTTTATCTTACCTTATCAATATGCTCCTTAGGGACATATACAATTTTGGTCTAAAACAGACTCAATATAATCTATGTTTACTTCTTAGCAAATTTTGTTTGAACAATTTTTCTACTAGCAATGACAACGATAAGAGAAGCGATAGAAGTTTCAAATCTTCCAAATGGCACAACTCAAGTATGGTTTAAACGAATTGAGCGAATATAGTCTCTGTCCACCACAAAGAGTTAATTAAGCCACTGCTTCTCATTTTCAAAAAAAACTCGAATGTACAGATACATACCTGAACTCTGGCTTCACTCAGGCCGAGCCTTTGGCTCAGTTCCTCCCTCATGAAGGCGTCCGGGTAATGTGTTTCGTCGAACAGGCGTTCTAGTTCATTTAGCTGCTCTAACGTGAAGTTGGTTCGCGATCGTCTTTGTTTAGTTGCGGACTTTACACTGTTACTCACTGATAATGAACTATGTCGATTCTGCAGGCCGTCTTCAAGACACCTGTCTTGCTCGTCGTTTAGAATAACTGGAATTACAAAAATGATTATTAATAATAGCGGAAATTGAAAAGACAATGCTTCTTATCACTCTAGACAAAAAGAATCATACAAAATGCACAAAAAATCAAGAAATCATTAATTTAATGATTAGTTATCAATATTCCTGAGAAAGCTAATCAAAGTTATTTCTGATGGTTGTATAGACAAATCAAGATAGTATAATTAACACGTCTTCATACTGCACAAAGACTTTCAGCATATGTCTGTGTACTTAACGTTATAAACATTCTATCAATTTATAATTAATATAAACGACGCAGAAGACTCTTCTCTTCTCAGCAGTTTATAATTTATTTATGTTAGCACAATTTTAAATGGGTTCGGAATTCATCCATACTGATTTTAATAACGCCTTGGATAGCCAGTCATTTCATTTTATTCCGTAAATTATCAGCATACGGTGTAGGTATCTATATTAATGTTACAGTGGTTTGACTCTTATCTTTTCGATAGTCGCAACAGACAGGCAGGCATTTTTTTTAAATATGAAAATATATAGCATCATCTAACAATTTTCAGATGAAATCAACCCTCAAAATGACTTGGACACACTATGTTTTTGGTGTTTGACACAACACTTTCAAAGATATGTGAAATCTATACCACATTGTTCAACCATTCTTTGTCTCCCTCATGTACGTATTTTTGTTAAAATCTTGTTAATGCAAAAAGATAATCCTGGCCGTAATATTATTACTTGATCTCAAGAAAGAGACGACTTCTAGTATTTAAATGAAGGTGCTAGCTTAACAGCAAACTTGACTTCAAGTCTTACCATAGGAAGATGGTAAATAAATTCAATCAACCATGATTGTCCTGTCTAATTACTTTATTTCAGTAATAAGGTGCCTGTAATTAAGCGAATTTTCCGATGCACCACTTCGGCGGAAGCTAGGAAGTCAACGTGTCAGAAAAATCAATGCTAACTTGATAATGTTCATAACCATGAGTCGGTTTGTTTCGTGTGTTCTCCCCTCGATATTGCTGTCGGTCGCTGTAGTACACCAGCCATAATAAAAGATCTCTACGAGACAAAACAGAGAGCAAATTGTAAAATTGGATTGCGCCGTGCCGTGCTAAGTAAGTTTTGAGTGAATAAAAACGCAAAGCGCCCATTTTGCAATTTAAATCATTTTAAACAGACCCCACCCCCCACAGCTGAGGCAAGCGCAGTTGAACGGAGCTACCAGAAGTTCACGAGCGGGTATTTTATTTATTTGTTGATAGCGTATAAGCGGCGTCGTCTTCAAAAACAAAATGTTCTAATTAGAAACGCCGCCTTACGATTGACCATGACCATCATATGAGACAGAAAAATGAACGATTGGGCTTTAAATTTTTGCAGTAGTGGCGAGYCTAAAATTACTCTGCACGCCACTGACTCGCAGCCCAATCTGAAACTGGCAAACAAACAAACAAAACGCCCTGTCAAGTCAAACGAACTGTAAATAAAACAAATACAAACTTGCAATCCTGTTAGAGCGACAAGCGGCGCAGAAAAATTCATTTATCTTTTATTGCATTGACAAATTGCTCCCTCTAAAAAACGGTCAGTGTGAATTTTCAATTGTGAAATTTTATCAGATTTCATATCACATGGCTAATCCAGGCTTTCGTTTTTAATACGAGAATAAAAAAATAATAGCAAATCCTATATTAACGTAGGGCACTGAGCACTACCTACAAGAGATACCTGCAAAAATGAATCAATGTATAGTGGGGAAAAATCTGGCGGTCTAGCTGAGGAATCCAGTTTTGTATATATTATAGTATAAATAACGGTATGGATGTCCATGCTTTTTAGCCAAACTATCAATTCGGAATGTTTTATCAAAACATTTTGTCTTTACAACCTCCGAGAGCTGTTTTCTGTAAAATGTATAGTTTTGAAAGAAACTGTTTTGTTGAGAAATTATACAACTTTTTAATACTCTCCAACGCTGCATTATAAAGCGGTGTTTGAGACGTTTTTAAGATAAGATTTCACCCCAATGCACAGTGGTACAGAATCCAAAATTCCTAGCCAAAATTCCCAAATCGAAAATTATCCAATGAGGTAATCCGCCATAAAATCTTGTACAGAAGAGGTCAAAGTAAAAAATTCCAAAAGGATAGGCGTTTAGGCCAAACACTTTGCATCAGGGGTACGGTCAAAGTCATCCTTGTGGACGAGGGTTGGCACTCACTTGTTTTTGAACGATCGAAGGGAACATTTATTTTGTGGTGAGAATGTATTCCAATGTGATCGCAAAAAATGGGGGATGTTTCTGGAAGTATATAGGATATTTCCATATATTTTTATCTAAGTTATTCAATTACAATGTAGTTTTGAAACAATTTTAAATGTGCCCGAGCAAAAAGCAATAGTTTTATGCGTGAAAAAATATTGGGATTTAATCATGCGATTTTCCGAGTTGCCCTTTTTGCGCCTTTTTTGCAAATGAACATTTTATAAGGTCGGGCGCGTTGCTCAACGTTCACCTTCATTTTCAACCGCTCAACAAGAAAAACTAAAGATACTCTAGAAGGTACACCCGAAGACTTCAATTACAAACTGGTTAGCGGTAGCGAGATCTGTACCAGCTTGAATAGCAAAGCTATATTCCTTCAATTAAATTTTTAAGTGTTCCGGTTCACATACCATCGTAGACTTTGAAAATGAAATGATCTAGAAACAACGATTTTTTGGACTCACAGCACTTCAAAACTTATGAAACTTCACTACAAACTGACACATTTACGAGGCAGCAATATTTATTCGGGTAATAATAATAACAACCAAAAAATAAATTTTCTCACGAACACAACTTTCCTAGATGGTTTCATTTTCAAAGTCTACGGCTATACGTCTGTAGTTGTTTAAAGGTGTCTGCATAAAAACTAACAATTTTGTGTGTGATAGAGTGTAGCGGTTTAAATTAATTTCCGGCTTGCCTTTTTGGTCGCCTTTCCTTGCAAATGCACATCTTTAATGGCATGAGCGCTGCCCAGCGCTCTCTTTCACTTAACATTTATTTTGGAGTGAGGTTTTTCATATTTAAAAAATTGTAAATACAGTAACATTTATAGGCAAGTGTATTTCACAATTTTCATCTAGAACTCATATTTGACTATTGCAAATGACCTCTAATAAGTCATTGTCAAATGGTTTCCAAGCTTAATCGATGCCATGTGTGTTTTGAAGCTGTAACTGCAACATTCTTGTTGTTACGAATCGTTGCCTTAGGGCGGATATAGCTTTAAAAGATTATCTTGGTCAAGATGAGTCATAACACGATTTCTGCTTAGTTCAGCTCTTCTACCTTTTCTTATAAAGATTGTTCAACTAAGTACTGTTATATAGAATCACATCAGAATCTGTCATATATTCGGTGATAACTCTAAATTCATATTACATTTTAACAATTAATACAAAAAAAAAAAAAATCCATCCGAACACGTTTATGAGAGTCAATTTATTTAATATAAGTTTTAGGAATCCAGTAAAAGCATTATCAGCACGAATTAAAACCCGGTGTGTTGTTAAAAATGCAATTAAATATATTTCAGTTTATTTAAATGAAGCTTAATTTGGTTAAAATATTAAGTAGTCGGTTAATTTTTGAGAGCAATGCACTGGCGACCTAAGAAGGTTGGCTTGACGCATAATGCTGAGGCATTTGTCATTCTGAGTTTTAATAATATTAGTTATTCATCGGGTCTCTTTCCCTGGGGAGTAAAAATTACTACAATTGTATCTTTAGCCCCTATACATATGAATCCCAACCTCAATTTCTAAAGCTTCTGGTGTGAGAAGTTGAAACTATGCTAAAAGCGCATCGGTTAATGCATTAGTCTTTGATATGTGTTAATTCTGAACCAGAAATCGTGCTCCTATTACTAGATCTTTTAAGGTAAAATTTATGTTCCTTTGGTAGTTCGTATAATATTATACATTATGTGGATCACGGATCTTTATTCACCCAAATAAAATGTATCAACTCATTTTTGTTAAACGCGAGAGCGATGCAACTGAATGCGCCTCACCTAACTGAGTTCATCAATAACGGAATTAGTAATAAAGGGGCTTTGTATGATCAGTGTACATGGAAAACATATAAATAATTTGGGTCTTTATTTCACAGAAGATGTTTTAAGTCGCCTTGCAGAAAATGCACGATTATTCATGGAATAGATACTTCATTAAATTCTTAAGTTCCTATATCTTATAAACATTTATTATTATACTCTACAGCACATTTCTGCTTTGCTCCCCCCCCCCCCCCAGAGTAAAAGCTGGGTACGCCCATGAGTGTATTCATTTTGTATGTTTATTGTTTTCTGAATCGCAAATTATTAATTTTCAGCAAAATTTTCGTATATTTTTAAAAACTGTCCACCGCATTTTCTGTCAGCCATTTCGAATTTTCGATTTTTGAGTTCATCTTTAAATCCACTAATCCCAAATAACCCCAAGTATAGAATTTCAAGCAAAATATTAAACTTTTTGAGTTTGAGAAATTTGGGGGACTTCTGGACCACTGTGCAATGTAGCGTCCCTGGGCTCTCCAAGCCGTGGAAGCTCATGGAGCAATACCCCAGCTTTAGAATCGCAAATGAAGCACGGACACTAATTTGAATGCTCAGTTTCGCATGGGCATTGTTGCCGTCTCCGAATTTCACACTTCCAATCACTGCAAAACGTTTTTATCGATTGGATCAATTGCCCCCGCCTGCCGTTAAAACCCAATCGGTGCGACGCTCTCCCGGGGCCAAATAAATGCGCAGCTTTCCACTTTATTTAGATGTACCAGCATATTTTGTATCCTCATTAAAGTAATGGAATTAAATTAATCTAGGCGCTATTTCGCTATAACTTTATTACCCTGGGGAGGTGGYGCGTTAAATACGAGTGTTGTCTCAACTAATTCCTCTCGGGGGATGCTTTACCAWCCGTTCATTCTTACTCTATCTTCCGTTTCACCTCTGGCACCCCCTTTACATCGCTTTAATTTGCCGCTGTCGCCGATACGTTAGTCTGAACACCTGACTGACGAAGTGAAAAGCCGCACTTTTTAGAGAGACCGTTGGAGGCCTCAATCGTGAACACCGAACGACAAAAAACAAAGCTGAATGGTATACTGTAATAAATTGACAAAAAAATTAACATCGTCAAGCAGTTTTCTAATTTGTGGTCCAATAACATCGCTTTGTCTTAGGTATTTAAATTCTCCACCCTCTTCAGTCAAAGCCTTCACGAAGTTTTTCATCAGTCCAACTTTTAATGTGACGAGCAGTCTACACGGGACACATGCTTAATATTTTGATATCCCAATCGAAATCCCCTGATTTTGTCATATTTTAGTTACATGCACGACTGTTCCGCGCAATATTTTGAAATTCCTCCCTTAAGTCTCAGTAAAATTGCCACAGCTTTTCTTATTTTAAAGTGGAGGGAGTGGATTTTTAAATGAACTTTTAGTCTCCTAAAAGTCGCTTGATGGGTGAATGTTGTTATAAACTCACTTTCTCCATTCCCATTTATCATTTTTCCCAAGAGTTTATATATAGGCGCACTCAACAACGACAATGACAATGCCAATGAAAATTCGCTGCCAATGACGGTGAAATCATAGCATCATAATGGGTGATTACGTTGTTTTTTTTTTAAGAGAGAAGATGTGACTACCGCAAAAGGAAGTTTAAAGTTTGACTCTCAATTTGGCTCCGCTGACCAATGAGTTTGCCTACCACTGGTCGAACGTAACAAGAAAACGATATGTGTAACAGATTTATTTGGCCATTTTTGTAGTTATACTACAATTCAACCAAAATTTTTGTCGTCCAGTGGAATTTCCTATAGAAAACGTATTTGTAACTCGACAAACTCGTTCAGAAACAAGATTACACATTTTAGGTTTGAAAGCTTTCTAGAAATTAACGCAAAAGGCATTCATCACAAATGCAGAGCAGATTTTTCTTGACGTCCTACAATGAAAATCCAAAACTAGTACACGCTGAAGGTTTAAGAAAGAGATGGATTTCAACTTTTAAAGAACAAATAAGTCCAGTTGAAATAGCGTCTGTACCAGAAGAACTTGACAATACTAGGAATACTATTGAAAATAAGAGGCAAGGGAATTCTATAAACTTAGGAAAGGTCGAAATTTAAGAAAAATTGCTCAAAGAATTGACCCGTTTCGTAAAGTTGTCGCCAATTATTTGCGAAACCCTGAACAGTATGGCACAAAGAAGAAAGGTAGCCCTAAGAAAACAAATTCTCCCAGAGCTGCAAGAAGAATTATTGCTACAGCGAGTAAAACTTTAAAAAGTCGAAAAAAAATTGCCCAAGAGTGCGGGTTTGATGTTTCAAAATGAACCATAGGGAGGGTTCTGAAGAAACATGAACACGTTGTACGCCGAAATTAAGAAAATGTCCGAAAATCCTTCCTCACTATAAAACAACCCGTTTGGAATTTGCTCGTGATATGAATCGAAATTGGGAAAATGTAAACCAAAACTTTACAATTTAACCTCGAATTAAACCATGTTTTTAAATTCTGATGAAAAAAATTAATCTTGATGGTCCAGATGGTTTCAATTGAGTATTTTTCAAAACGAAACTTTGGAGGTGGTACGTTAATGGTATGGGGTGCCTTTACAAAAGCAAACGGGGGTAACATTTGCTTACCCATCAACACGAATGAACAGTGGAGAGTACATTCAAGTTCCTAGGTCAAATTTAATGCCTTTTTTAAATAATAATCACGAACGAAAAAAATAACGCGAGGATTCATGTCAGCAGAGAGTCGATGGCTTGGTTTGCCAACTAATCTGTCGAATTGTTAGAGTGACCCTCTTGTTCACCTGACATGAACCCAATTGAAAACCTTTGGGGTATCTTAGTTTGGATAATCGACAGTATGCCGCCATAAATGGATTCAGAAATGCATTAGAAGAGGTTTGAGCCAATTTGGAACCAAGAATATTAAATAATTTGGTTGGAAGCATGAATTCTAGAAATTTTGAGCGAACTACGAAGAATTGAGACCAAATCTATTATTAATTTACCAATGTTTTGTTGAAATTTGTTCAATTATGTGTGTTATTAAAATACGGGAACTGTTAATAAACATTAGCTAATTTACCGTTGCATTTAACGAAGAAAAACTTAAAATTCATCTATGAATCTGATTACTAAAAGCATCACACATACCCTTTAACTAACTTTTCTATCTATATCAGTACTGTGGATGTTTCCACTTTTATATTTAAATATTTCTTTACTGGGAAAACTACTTTTACCTATAATATGTGGTTCAAAGCCTAAATCGGTTTTAACATGATTGGTCTCTTTCAATATCACCAAGAAGATTTTTATAATTTTACGTCAGAAGAAGAAAAAATTTATTTAATCGGTGGCTCATAATAAGAACGCAACTTTAATCGAGCAGTTTGCAAATTGGCATAAATATCGAAAAAACATCCCGATTAGCAGAAATGCAGCGTTACACAAATGAAAAGCGCATTTTAATTAATGGTGTTCGCAGATTGTCTGCAAAAACGTACCGAACTGTTCGACAGTCGAGCATTGATTCATGAGAAAACACCGCATCCACGAAAAGTCCAGTGATGTGGGTTTTGAATTTGCGGAATTATAAAACCCCATTTTTTCGAAAACGAAGAGATATTTCACCACTTTATCATATCACGAAATAACAATGAAAACTATCTACCGCGATCATGTGATCATTCACTAACAATTGATAAAGTTAAGGATGGAGATGGATGCCGCAGTACTGGTTTAACCAAGAAATATTTTCGAAATTTTCTTGAAAAGAGCAAGAGTGTACAAGCAGGGTCGTGGCGGCCACTTGTAGATGATATATTTCATACTTAATCGAAATGAGTAGAAGTTGAAGCACCCTCCCTCATACAAATAAAAATTTAGTATTGCCGGAGTTGCTAAACATATTAAAATTTGGCAAATATGGGGAAGCAGCTATAAAATGACACTTTACTTCATTTGCAAATAAATACACCAGCTACCTATAAATTCAAGCGTTTTCCTTGCAACATCTTTTATCCGCTAAGGGAAGTAATGAAACTCATAAAATACGCCGTGGTGATGGCCTCCTGACGCTCAACCCCTTTTTTTTCAACGCCTTACTAATTTCTCAACGGCGTCTTTTTACCGGTATTAATTAATTACATTGCCTTAATTGAAGTATTCTCCCGCCCCATCTCAAACTTCTACTTCATGAATGAAGAAATAATTAGTTAAGTGTCTCTTTTTCAGCCCAAGGAACACGAAAGTACAAACGCTGTTTAAGTAGATTTAACCGCGCTTCAAACGACGTCAAATGCTGGCAAGAATTTCATTAGTGACGTCACGTAATGTACCTCAAGCTCGCTCCATAAATTACCGCAGGGAACCTGGATGTATGTGTCTTATATTCAAATTTTAAATGAAACCATGAAAAAAACAACAAAAAACTTTATACCGATTAGTATGAGGATTGATCCCTATGCTGCAGTCGCTATACATTTTTTTATTTTTCAATGTACTAATGCACTCTTATCATCTCAAGAGCCTCATGGAAAAAATTTTCCCTTTTTTTATTTAGAGGACCCATTTTTATGAACTATGACAACAAACAGTTTAAGAATTAGGCAACAGGACAGCAACACAAAGTTGATGTTTTGTTGATATAATCTACTAGCTAGTTAACTGTCAAAAACATTAATCAAGCAACCACTTAGAAATAGGTCAGAGACGGAGCATAGGCATTCACCCTCATATATTTTAGTAAAAATACAAGGTATTTTAATTAGTAGTTTAGAGAATTCCTTTATTTCTTTGTTTAAAAATATTCAGCTTTTTAGAAAAAAGTTAATAATTTTGAATGCTTTCTGTCGATATTATTATAGACCACAGCGTTGAAGCCTTCTCTATGTATTTTATTTACTTCCTTCATCAAGAACCAATAAAAAAATTCGTTTAACATCTTTCGTCAATCCCGGACTGGTAATAAATCCCAACTATTAGTAATAAATTTGTAACAAAAACACAGCACAAGTGCTTGATTATTAGAACTTTGGTTGATTTTTTGTGCTAACAAGAAAACTGCCAATATAACATTCTAAATACACTGTGTGTCAAAATGAACGCACCACTAAGAATTGACTACAATTTTAAAATAGATTTTTTTTTTCGAACTGCTAATCCGATTTTCATGATCTTTGCAGTTTCAATTGTAGCTTCATCTATCAGAAATGATACTATTTTCGCAAAATTTACAATTCCTCAAGAGATGCAGCAGCTATAACTGCAGATGTCAATTGGACTAAAACTGTAGTCCCATTTTTCCTGAACATTTCCTTTTTTATTCACGCCAATTGTTTGTTATTAATGCAGATACACAGTTTTAAAGTGTACCAGTTATTCATATTTATATTTATTTATACAATGCAATTGTTCGGTGTTGTTCCATATTTCCATGATTATGTTTTCAATGTAGTTAAGATACGTAGGTAGTGGCTGATGATTCCAAACGTTGTCTATTCATATTATCCCACAAATGTTCTATTGGATTGAGATCAGGACTGCATGCAGGCCAATCTAGAGTCTTAATATCCAGCTCATGTAAGTACTCCTGCACTACACCAGCAAGATGCGTTCTTGTGTTGTCTTGCACTAGCAAAAAGTTGTTGCTAATGTAAGGAGCAAATGGGACAACATGCTGAGATAAAATAAATCCATGCAAAGAGACAAGTTCTGTCTGAGCACTCAAAGAAATTCCTTGTCAAACCATTACAGGATCGCCATTTGATATGGCCGTCGGAGAACTCTTATTACGCGGCGGTCGCAGTTGTAGGTGTAGGCAAAACCTGGATTCGGCCGTGAATAAGACACTTTCCCAGTTCTCAAGATTCCAATCCACATGTCGAGCAAACTGGAGTCTCGTTTAGATTGGTTAACATAGGTCCTCTTGTAGGAATTGTGAAGCTCAAATTCTGCTCCTTAAGACGCCTTCTTACAGTAGCCACACTTTTTTGGACATTATGACTACCATTATGTTGTACTTGGAGATTTCTTGCTGTTACCAACCGTTGTCTTAAATCAAATGAAAGATCATGGTTGGCTTTTGTTCCTCGAGGTCTTCCTTGTTCATGGTGTAGGTTATGATTGTTAGTTTCTTCCAAACGTTGAATAACACGAGATGTTGTATGGTGAACTCCCAGCCTCTGAACTATAGGTTGATAGCTTATTCCTTTGTTAGCCAACTTTCACACATTTATCTCTATTCAAATTTCTTGTTTATCGCACCTTATCATAACTCTAACGTATAAATGTTAAAAGTACGTGACAGTGTTGATGAATTAAATGTTTATTTCCCCTTACAACACTATTTTTAAAATTGGTGTGCGTTGTATTAACTGCTATATTTCAAAACAAAGATATTGGTGTGAATCAAAAAAGAAAATGTTCAGGAAACAGTTTATTTCCAATTGAGATCTGCAGAAAAAAACATCCTCGTTTTTAAACACCCTGTAGATACTGAAGACTGAAATTTGAAAGAAAATTTCGAAAACAGCATCATTGCCGAGAAATGAAGCTGCAATTGAAACCAAAAATTATCAAAATCGGATTATCCACCCATTTTTAAAGTTGTAGTCAAAGTGCGTTAATTTTGAAGCGCAGTGTAACATTAGTCAATCGTAGGTTGTTAGAATATTTAAAAAGGACAAATATAAACCCTACAAAATACACCTTCAAAACCAATGATGATTGCAAATTTTGTAAACAACATTTTATTTTCTTGCGAAGTCTCTTCTGTTCTTCTCTCTACTGGTCTAGCGCAAATTGTAACCAGGATCCCAAAAATTCAATAATAATCAGAGATAATCATGGTTTCAGGAAAAAACGCTGTCACGATCAAACTTTGAAAAAAATTATTGATTTCGATTATGTCTGTAATCATTATACCTGTATAAGTGAAACAACAGATATTACCAAATCCAAACTTAATAGAGATCTTCCAAGTGATACTGAACACTGTTTAAACCCTCCTTATTTTTTTATGGAACGGAAAATCTGTTTGTGGAAAACTACCACGGTATGAAAGAGTTGGGTGGATTTCTAAATCATTTGAATAGTCGAAATCCTGATATAAAATTTATTGCGGTAGTTTAAAGCAAACTCAGAAATTTGCACAAAATTTACAGAAAACCACCACAGTGTTTCAGACGAAAGTTCTTTACAACAATAAATATATAAGCTTAAATCAGTGCTAGTGAGAAATGGTTATAGCAGTATTTAGTCAATTTTTAATAAAAGTGCTCGTTGTTGATAGTAAATATAATAATTGAGATAAATTTTGTTCTACTAAAGATAAAGTACATATAAAAAGTTAGGGTACATAGGTCAGACTAAAAGAAAAGTAGGTATGCGTTTGAAAGAACACATAGATGGCTACTGGTCTGCAACAGATAGATAAATCTTCTGTTACGGAACAATCGTATTTAAGTGAACGCATGATAAAACAAAAATTTTGCACAGAAAAAAATTATTATTACAAACGTCCAATAAAGGAATCATTTTAGAAAAACTGATGAGCTAGACGACATTTGGAAGGTTATTTTGTAATTCATGTATATCTATAGTAGGTAGTTCTTTTTTACTCGATTAGATTTTTATTAGGTTGGCATGTTCTTTCTACGATGTCCCGCTTCCCCTTTATTTTCAAAATATTGTTTGAACTTGTGTGAGACCATTTATGGAGGTTCCCTTTTTTGCCAAGATTGAAAGGAAATTAAAGACGTTAACATCAACTTGAAACTATAATCTGTAAATTTTTATATAGGTGTTCCTGTTGGATTTCGATATTCCTCTAACGAAAGCTTATGGTGCCACACTCGCTAATGCTCAAGACTTAATTTCAACGCGAATAAACTTGGCTAAAATCATTTATGTCAAGTTTATATAAGTGCTCCAACCAAATCTCGAACAGAATCAAGCGAATTCACTTGGTCGACATGCAGAAACTCACATATCTTCTTGTCGTTGTCGGTCTCCGCCTCATTTTCCTTCGTCAACGAGCTCGAGTGCTTCTCTTCGTCGATGCGATCACCATTGAGCTCAGAACACGACTTCGAGTCCTCCAGGTCGATGTGCGGCGACGAAGACGAGCTGTAGCTGTTCCTGGGCGATGGCGTCTTCGCGTTGCCCTCGCACCACTTGCGCTTGTTGCTGAAGACGGTCTGGTGGTCTTGCCGCCCTTCGAGGTCCTCCTGCTGCTGGTGTATCACTACAGACGAACTGTAAATCACTTGCGAACTGTTCAMCCGCAGATCAACCCCCAGCGACGGCGGAGGCGGCTTCGGCGTGTCTGATATGKGCCAGTTCTTCGCGGCGGGCTTGGCTTTCTGTTCCTCGATGGATCTGGTCTCTTCCTGAGGGCAATCCTCGCTTTTTATGGCAGTTTCTAACGCGCCTTTGGTGGATGTGAGATTCAGACACTGTTCGGCGGCAGTGGCGGCGTTGTTGTTGTTGTTGTTTTCGAATGATTTCGATACGAATTGGGTGAGCTTTTCCATGTCTGGCGCTAGTTTTACGATACGTGTAATTGACCGAGTTTCGATTTGATGGCGATGCTCATCTGATAACTGCAATCGCTGTATAAAGTGTTTAGATGCCATTGGAATCAGGATTTCTTGTAGCTATGGCGACGCGACGTCGGGCGTCTGCGTGCTGACGCGGGATGGAGCATTATTTAGCCCTGCCCGAAAGAGAACCCAGGAAGCACCCTGATTGGCGAGGGCTGTGTTAACGGGACGGATAAACCCCACTAAGTGGAATTAAAACGGCGGATATAAAGTAAATCATTTTATTTATAGCTATAGGATAAGTCAATAGCTTACCCTAAGTGGCTGACATTTTTTACCACTTGTTTTTCCTACTGGTGTAATTATGTAGATTTACGATAATGATATGCGGTCACATAAAATTTAATACTGCATCTAAGTTATACCAAACTTTATGATGAATACATACTACGAAATCATGATAATGCTGGAGTATTTGCTGGTCCAAACTTCTTCAAGATTTATTCATTTTGGTTCTGCGTTAAATCATCAAACTTTGGGATTTACAGAATTATACACAGTAATTTTTTTCGAATTAAACCCAACATTACTGACTACAAGCTGTTAATATCTTTTCATGTATTATATCAGTCCTGCTGAATGTAATCGAAATACAAATTAAGGCTCGATATCACCAAAAACATCTGTCGTTATAAAATTTAGCTACTGAAATCTGAAGGCTATTAAATAAATACATAACATAAATGAGATATTACAAAAAAATGAACTTAAGAACTTTTAAATCACATGTTCTTTCTACGAAATTTTGGAAGCTCGTAACCATCAGCAAGTCTACTTTTTCTTCTGGAAGTTAAATTTTTTCTGGGTTTGACGATATGTAACTCATCTAACGGATTATAGTTAAAATCCACAAAAACAGTATTATATTGACAATTGTTGATTTAGATTAGTGGTCACTGGTTAAACAAACGGTTTTATGTTTATTGTTGCCTCAGTAGATTTATACCTATTGAAGGAAAATCTGACGTTACAAATAAACATTTACATTGCATTAAAAAGTCACACAAATATTTTATATATATACTACACTAAGTGTTCAAATAAACTGCGGTTCTATTTTATATTATACTGTTACCTGCACGTTATATATCCCGATGACATGAAATTGTGCAGACAACCAGGATTTTCTGCATTATTATTAACCAAAAATATAAGAATGAAAKATGTATGCATACTATTCTGAAGGTAAGTGCACACCTAAAAATCACGTACTGTGATTGAGAGAGGGGCATATTTACTTCAACACCACTCCACCTCTAHATTATGTMCTTTAATGGAAACATGGGTTAAATATTATTTTTCAAACTCCATTACTTCCCCTAYGTTTTCTGGGAAGAAATCCAAATGAGAATTTTTAATGGCATATTGCTTGACTGTGTCTTATATGGCATTAACTAGATTCTTGTAGTCTTTAGCAATATAGTTTCCCAAAAATCCTTGACCACATTTTTGAAAGATGTCCATGTATGTTTATCGTTATCGCTGAGTTGCTGATGTTAGTTATCATCTTTTATTAACTCTCTTATTTGAGAGCTCACAAATATTCCTCCTTTTATTTTTGCTCTACTGATCTTAGGAAACTTTTCTTTTATAATATATACAAATCTTTGATATTTCTGTCAAAGTTTTTCATAAGACCAAGTTTTATATGCAATGGTGGTAAGATAAATCTTCAGATTTAAAACATTTTTTTATTCTGGAATAATTACATGTTAAAAACATTAGGCTTGCTTAATGTTAGAGATTATTTTGAATTTCAAACGATGGTCTTTATTCATAAAATCGAACTAGGATTAATGCCAAAATATTTAAATAATTTCATAATTAAGTTTACAGACAACCATCAGTACGATACTAGGGGTAAGAATAATTTTGCGCTGAGTATTGTTAAAAATGAAATAGGTAGAAATTCAGTATTTCACAAAGGGGTATTGAATTATAATAATATATGTGCCGCAATTAAGAACCTAAGCCTTACTGGTTTTAAAAAACAGTTGAAGGAACAATACTTGAATATGTATTAATGTGTTTAGAATTTAGTGTTCAGTTAATTATGTATATACATGTTTAGTTAGTATATTGAAAAGTTTGTGTTATTAGTTACAATTTGTAAGTGTGAGATTTTTGTTATTTGGGTAAATAGCAAAGTGCTAAATAAAGGGTGTATTAATTAAATATAGTCTATCGGTTCCTTTCATATCGTTGGAGCAGCGAAGTTGATATGTTGAATTCCTTTTATCCATATAGTAAGAAGAATAGTACAAAATATATGAGGTACCCAAGATTAATCTTGATGGCGCTCGGGGTATCCAAAATATTCATTATAACAACTACTTATGAACGGTGTGAAATTTCTTCGTTGATTTTTGAAAAGTACTTCTCCGCAAACATAACAACACGATGGTTCCAACACCTTCTAGGCATATTTACACAACTTTATATATACTCTATTATATTATTAGAACAAATAAACAACTATTACTTAAATTAACTTCTATAAACATGAAAAAATCAACGAAGCGCGATTTTATGAAACGTATCTGCAACACAAAAACTGTTGGTGACAGAACAAAACTGATTGCAGTTTTACAGTACTTTTTGTGTAATAAACATCTTATTGACCATTGTAATTAGCGATAAATTTCGTTTTAAATTTATTTTATCTTGCCTGTTTTTTTTAAATACCAACTTAGAATCAGTATTCCTCAAGATACCAACTATGCTTTAGATTTGGTTATTGGTAAATAAAAATATGGCAAAAATAATGAGCAAAACAACAATCAATTAGAAGGTGTTACCTGAGTCAAAGTTAGCCGCCCGATTCATCTCTACATAGAACTTACACACTTGCAAAACCAATCAACAATGACTAATATTTTAACGGGTAAAGTATCTTTATATCCAAGCTAATGGTTTATATAACAATAGCTTATTGTATAGAGTAAAATTAGTAACACGAATCTTCAAGAATCGTCGTGAATATACTATAGCTGCCACCGGTATCAAATATTATTGCTTCCTTTGGTGTAAAGTGTCAGTAGATTATTCAACAAACGAGTATGTGTAATTATATCACATTTGGATGCAGCCCTAACGTTCTTGAAATGGTGGAAATATATTTTAAAGCGGCAAAACTTTTGTCGAAAAAACTGATTCGCTCAGTAAGTGGAATCAAATTATCGTACCGAATCGAAAGAGAGAGAGATTCAACCTGAAAATAATAATGGACTCCTTAACGGCACATCTGACTTCATTATATGTCGAAAATCTTTCACCTTTCAAGCGTTTTTTGAGCTTTGATAGTACTAAATCGTAGTGCGGTATATGGAGGATACTGTCATCGGTAACCCTTTCAAAAATAAGTAACTCGTTTTTATCAAAATTTAGTTTCTTTCAGATCTTTTCAAAAATTCACCGTTTTGTCACAATTGAACTTTTGGGTACCAAACTTTGACAGCTTATTTATAAAACATCATACTTATTACCATAGCAACCAAATAAAATTTTGTTTATTAAATATCAATACGCCCTGTTTAGCTTCAGATACAAAAATAATGTTAAGTATCTATTGTATATAAGTATTCTGTGTAACGCAACTGAAAACCTAGCAAAGAGACGGCGAAATAATAGATCTGGTTTAAGGGCTGCTTATAAACCTTTACACTTAATTAACCGGAATCGTAAACGCCGTCTCCGATACTTACACAACCCATTCCCCTTAAAGGGTTTGTTGCCATAGRAGCAAATTTAATGAATTGCACTCGRAAAGTGGAATTCTCGGTGCATCTCGGTATTACAAGATCTTAAGGATCCTTATAGAGTTATTTGCTATAATTAATTAATTTTGTTTGTCTCAACGCGCAGTATATACATGGAGGAATCTGAAAGGTCAATTATGCAGATGTTTTGTTGAAGTATGAAACATGCATTGTCTCGACAAACTGAATTTTCACTCTTCACTTTAAATAAGATCTGTAAAATCTTGAGATCTAGCAATATTTGGCTTAAATTTAATGGAAACGTAACCATTAATCAGGGAGTAAGTTTCAAAATTACAATTTGACTAGGTCATTAGGGTAAGGCATATTGACATGATTGATGGTTTCCTGGAAGCTTCGAAGCAGTTCCGAAAAACGCATTATTTATCTTATTTAATGCAAAAGATAATAATAATTTACAATCTGTAATCAATAATTTGTAAGTAAAAGAAAGGTAGTTTTTTTGCTACTTCTCCCTTTACATTTATAAATTTAAAATTAACTTTTCAAACATGGCTTGATAGATTTTTTAACTCCCTATCTATCTTTTTGCTATTATCTTGGCTTTTTCCAGTACAACGCAAACGTCATTTCCAAAAAAAAAACTTCATATATGGCCAAAAAACGAATTCGATAATGCAAAAATATACAGGGTGTTCCATCTAAAAAATATGGCTTGGTAATTTCCAGGAAAAAGTACCACCCTGTATCATACAAAATAATTTTATAGCTGATTCCTTTACTCAAGAATTAAGTTTTTCGTTATTAGATATACTTACGATTGTCTTTATATTATTGGCTTTAACAAAAATTTAGTTTAATATTAATATAATTATTTTAAATAGGTATGTGTGTAATTGGCTGAGTAGGTATGTAGCTACAAAAATAATTAATATTTTGCACAAGAATCTTAAATCTCTGTTGCCAAATTACTTACTATTGTTAAATGCAATAGTTAATATCCAGTCATAGAATAAAAATAATGACTAATGCATCGTAAATTTTAATTAGTAATTAATTTTTATGGGTGTCTCATAAGTATAAAAGCTTTTCGATTTCTTTGGTTGTCAGAACTGCACTATCGCGATAGGAAGTGTCTACGTGACTAACTTCTCGTACCTACAAAGAAGTAAAGTTTTGTAGTAGAGCTGTGATGTTTTATACTGTTCATATTTATTATTCATTCTTATAATAAATTACGTATGTACGTAAATTGCCTTAATCTAACGGGATGGAAGACAATACGGAATTTATACATAGGGCACGTAAACGAATTAAAGAAGTGAAACGGAAAGCTAGGCCAGGTAATGAATTATAACCTCATTTTTGGGAATGCCTGTTTTACCGTAATTTCTGCAACTTCCATTCAACAGAATTAAGTACAAAGGAATCGTGGACACAGCAAGGTTACGTCAATTCCTTCGACCGATTTTGGGATTTCACCGATAACTGTGAAAGGATAAATGAGACTGAATGTTCGCCAGAGGAATTCATATCCAAGTACGAGCTTCCATACAAACCAGTAGTCATAACGGGTTGCCAAGATAACTGGAAAGCCAAGGAGAAKTGGTCGCTGCGGAAGTTAGCAAAGAAATATAGGAATCAAAAGTTTAAATGCGGCGAAGACAATGAAGGTTACAGCGTTAAGCTGAAGATGAAATACTATGTACATTACATGCTTACTACAAGGGATGATAGCCCCCTGTATATTTTTGATAGTAATTTTGGAGAAGTAAGTGTAAAATTTAATATACAAATCAATCAATGCTTGCTGTGTAAGCCAAATTTTATAGGCAACGTCTAAATTTATGCAACTAATAGAAACACAGATTCACTGGATAATTCCATTACTAAACAAAATAAATGCAAAGTCTGAGATTTGGAAAAAGATACCTTTGAAAAACTTTAGTGGGACTGATGGTACATCCTGCTTCTTGGGTCATGTTATCAAACACATATTTCCTGTACTGTTTGACTTAATAAATATTATTTTTAAAGGGAGAGCTTCCCATTTTCTTTTTTCTGCATAATATACGAAGAGGATTTATATCTGCTACATCACTATTTTCCAAATTAGCTCAAAATTTATATATATTAAGCAGAGGGTAATTAATATGATATCTGATAATATACGAAATAGAACAGAAAGCATAATAGAACAATTATTTTGTCCTTATTTATTTTTGCTATAACCTGAGATGAGTTTTGAGTGCCTTAAACATGTAATGATACTGAGAACTAATGGCTTACTCTATTGAGGTAAAATTTACAAAAAAACGCAAATTGGTTTTGAATAGTTCAAATTATAACTGTATTTACAAATCTTTCTCGAACTATAGAGAAAGGCACATCTTGAGGGTAGTTTCTAGCTCGATAACACTCAGCTTATACTCACAATGCCAAAAAAGTAAAGTAGTTTTAAAATGCAAAACTTTTGATTTGATTAAATTTTTGTTTAAAAAATATCTCAATATGTCCAACTCCAGCTTAGTTATGAACTAACTCTAGACACTGTATAACAGGCCTGTGTTTGGAGGGTATAGCTCATGTTGTTTGAAATAACATGTTTATGCGAGTCAAAACTGTCATATGTTTTGATGCATGATTCTGTCAGGTAGTTCTTGATCAATTTTTTATTTGATTTTGTCTTGTCATGATTAGTGTAGAAGGTAGGATTCCATAAAGTTATTTAAAACTGGCTGAAAATTTTTCATGTGTGGGACCCAATAATTTAATGGTCTAAAACCACCAGTCAAAATAAACCCTATGATAATTCGATTTCAATTGCAGCACCGTCGGAGGAGAAAACTTTTAGAAGACTACGAGGTGCCACGTTACTTTCGAGACGACCTTTTCAAGTATGCGGGTGAAAATCGCCGACCCCCCTATCGATGGTTCGTGATGGGGCCAGCACGATCCGGCACAGGCATTCACATAGATCCTCTGGGCACAAGTGCCTGGAACGCACTGATTATCGGTCACAAAAGGTATGAAAAGCTGTGTAAGTAGCAATTGTACTGTAGATTAACATGAATGTAATGCACAGATGGTGCTTATTCCCCACCCACACTCCGAAAGAAATCCTGAAGGTCACCGGAATGATGGGTGGCAAGCAACGAGACGAAGCCATCACTTGGTTCAACGTGATATACCCAAAAACAAAACAGCCGTCGTGGCCGAAAGACTGCCAGCCAATTGAGATTCTGCAAAGACCGGGAGAGACAGTATTCGTTCCGGGTGGTTGGTGGCATGTTGTCCTCAACCTGGACACCACGATTGCCGTTACACAAAATTTTTGCAGCCGAACGAATTTCCCTGTCGTCTGGCACAAGACTGCCAGGGGCAGGCCAAAGTTGTCGAACAAATGGCTTAGGGTGTTGAGAGACAGAGAACCCCAACTGGCTGAATTAGTCGATCAAATAAACCTAGAACAGCCATCTGGAGTCGCATCGGATAGTTCGAGTAGTTCTTCGTCTAGTTCCAGTTCTGACTCGGATAGTTCAAATTCTGAAGATGAAGACAGTGGGCAGGAGTCGCTTTCTGCTAAAAAGAAGCGCAGAAAGTCCGATAATGAATCTGAGAGAAACCGGAAGGCAACCCGGAGAAATGTAAGTGGTTTTTGGACACTTTCAGTTTCATGAATGTAGCAGGGATAATATTTTACCATTCTCCCGATATAATTTACCGTTTCTCTTCATAAATAATGTATTGTTACAGAGCACTGATTCACCAGTATCATGGAGCCACCACAAACGTGTAGCTTCTATATCATCAACAACTAGTAATTATATCACAGCATGATCTATCAAGCTAGGTCGTCACTCTAGCTATATATATCTAGTTACCATTTTACTATTTATGTCCTTATTTATGTTTGATAGTATTTGTCCATTTTATTTTGAAAGGTGTCATGGGATTTATTTACTATTTTACAATTCATTATTTTTAAAATTCTCAACACAGTATTTAGCTTTTGAATGTTGTATTGAGAATTGTGCAGGATGCAATTTTATTTATTTTTATGAGATGGAAAGTGTCTCACATGTATATGTTGCTTATAGATTTATGTGATTATAGAATGTTATGTTTAACTTTTATCTTGTATATATGACTGTTTTACCTGTTGAAACAAAGAATAATTCCCAAAGTGATGTACCAGTTGCCAATAATTTTAAAACCAACAAACGCAACTAGGAATTTTTCCAATGTCGGAGGTGTTGAACCAAAGATGTTTCAATGTTGGTTTTTATGTTCATGAATTAGATGCTACCAGTATTACAGCCACGTTCTTATTTTTAGTTAAACACGAAAAACGAACTTATGTTGGAAATGGTTATTATTTAACCACGTGTGATCTACGATAGTGCCTAAAAGTCTTCAATGATATCCATGGATAAAAGCACTAGGTCTGCTGGCACACAATCACAGTGTATGCCAAAAATGAGACTTCCAATTTGAAATAAATTAGTGTAAATCACTGGCCAATACTTTAAATGTGTGAACTAACAGACCATGTGTTTCCTTGAGCCATGAATTAAACTGACTAATTTCAAGATGAAACAAGATACCATCAATTACTGTAACACGTTATGTAATAATTACAAGAACTGAAACATATATCTCGCAATATCGTTTATTATCAATGGTACAATGACGTATCATTTCGCCAAGATAGTACAGAAAATATGTTGTAAAATTTCTGTGTGCCTTCGTTGACTAGATAATTCGAAATAAAATCTTTACTTAAAAAAAATTGTTTCTGTGCAATCCTAATGTGCTATGTTATTGGTCAAACCAAAAAATAGGGTGTCCCATTTTCGTTGGTTACTATTAATGGTAGAGGGTTGCGGTTTGAGAAAGAATAATGGTAGGAGCGATAAAAGTAATAACAATGTAAAAATATATTTCCACATCCAAATAATATAACAAAAGTATAGATGACTTACAATCCAACATGCAAGGCAGTTAAAATGGTTGGTTTCCTCCAATAAAATCCTGTACTTGTTATTCTGGGAGTGCCTCCTTTCTAGGGAATAAATAGTTTAAAAACTTTTTACACAATTCGAAGCCCACAAAACATGCTGCATTAGCAGGGAATGCTCGCAGCAACACGGGTGTGATTCCTTTATAGAGAGCCAAAGGGCCTTCCTTAACCCACAAGTCTTTAAAAACGTCACGGATACCATTTGGATACTTTCCTTCCGGAGCTACAAAATAAGAGTGTTCCTTAAACTGTGTCTGAAATGGCATAATCATACATCTATTACATTAAAAGATGACCATCTACATCCTTACTACAATACTTGACAGTATCAAATCAATCTTTGACAACGCTGTTTCGGTGTTTTTACACCTGATCAGTACATCCAGATTTTAAAAAATAATAATTAACTACCTGTTTGAAGTCTGCTTTTCAACACATCGGCAGGCATTCCTATTAACCAATTTGCAATACCTGCTGACCCACCAGCACATATAGTACCTAGTATAGTAGGCTGTTTCTTCCCATTATCAGTTATATAATTCTTTATAACTTCATAAGTAAGGAAATATAATCCACTGGCAGGTATATCTGAAATTAAACAATAAAGAACAAGTGCATAATTTTAAACAAATACTGAGTACCTCTCAATAATGTAGCTCCAGATCCTCGGTAAATACTGCTGATACCGCCCTGGCGGTACAGTTTTTTTGCACAGTCCAAAGGTCCATCGTAAACCTTTGGGTGAGCAGAACCTTCTTGAATTTGCAACAAGCACTTGATTCTTTCACCTGGTGCCATTATAATTGTAGTGAAGATACCAGAAAAGGCACCAGCTGTAAAATACTGTAAGACCGTAAACTGTTCACCCTTTGGCGGACCAAAGAGTTGCTTTCCAACACCATAGCCAAAGAACGATATGGCAAATATGGGGGCTACACCCGCCAAAGGTGCACCCATCCCTTTATATAAACCCCTAAAGCCTTCATTTGTAATTGTTTTCTTTAAACAGTCAAAGGTTCCTAGATATAACGGCTGCTGACCTGGCTGAGGGATGGGCATAGTTTGCAATCGAACCTTTAAAAAGAAATTGACTTAGATTATTAAAGTACAACTAGTAGCAGGTAAGTGTGGTGGAAAACATATTTTAAAATTATTTTATGAAATAAAAATATTTGCTTTTTAAAAATAGTTTCATTTATACAGGGTATCCCATTTTATATTGACAGCAGCCAACTCAATTCTTGTAAATGAAACACCCTGAAATTGATTGAAATCCATGTAGATTAATGGGTTTTACTATTAGATGGTTATTATAACTTGAATTTAGGAATTTTAATATATGGGTAACATGATATTTTTTATGGAAAGATATTTTTATTGTTTCACCACCAAATACAAAATATATTTTGTTTATATCTCTAATAGTTTAGAAAATATTTGACTTGGTGTCAGGCAACTGGATCGTCAATTGTTTTATTTACAAAATCTGAAATTTTTTACAACAGTGCAGTGTTCACAGTGTTATGCTGTATGTTTTAGAAAAATTCAAACGATAGGTCACATATTAGCTACTTTTGTAAAAGCGATAATGACCTTACAGATAAATTTACATTCATAACTTACAGAATCAACATGTTACATCATATTAAGGTCGTTATAATAACAACAAGGATCAATATTTTTACAGACATGTGTGACTAATAATAAATAATAATAAATGCATGAATCATGCTGTACATGTATTACTAGCTAATAAAAAACATTACTTTCTGTTAAAGTATTTGTTTAACTAGTTAATTTAATATTGAAAGAAAAAAAGTAATAGCAACTTTAGTTTGCACACTGTATTTGATATAGAAATCTTATCGTTCATCAAGAGGATAAATCCTGGTAGATAGCATCTAAAATCTGCATTCTTTTTTAAATATTTAAAAAATATATATACCTTTATAGTGTCTAAAGGATGCCCAACTAAAACTGTACATATTCCTCCAAAACCACCACAAATAAAATATTCTATAGGGCCCATATCACTCATTTTTACTGTATAATGTTTACTAGTGAGTTATATTAGAAAAATGTGGTCAATTTAGGACCCAGAAAAAATTTAACAAAATAGAACTTTGGACCCACTACGAAAATACATTATTGCGATAACAGCTGGTAAATAGCACATGTATTCCTTGACATACGCTGTTGTCAAAATGTCTTCTTCAAAAGAAGTCTATCTGAACATAATCTAGATTTTTAATAATCGTACATTTGTAGACAAAAAAAAGTGTGTAATAATCATAACAAAATGATTAATTAAAAACATTTAAGTGTAATTATAGACATATGCAGTACAGAAAAAACAAGTGAAATAATTTATTTAGTTTATAGCAAAGTTATTTGCTCAATGTTGATTAAGGAATGCGGTAAATATAATAAATAATTACAAAATCAGATAAAGGTGTTAGTAATTGAAATAAATATATTTGCTCTTTTTTCAACAACAGTATATTGATTTGTCTCTGTCTAATGTGATGGTTTCCAAATACTTTCCTAGTCCAGTGACTATCCATGGGCTAGTAAACCTGCTATCTATTAGTAGGTACGTTTAGGTATGGGCACTATTATTAATGCGCCAAATATTAAAATCGTATTGAATAAAATTAATAATAATTTTTGTTAGAAAACGGTGGAACAATATATATTAGGCGTGAGACCTTTTGTCGAAATAGGAAATCTGGCAACACTGCTTGACCAGCAAATTTACTCTTATAGTTGACAAATGACAAGTTGCGGTGTGTAAATGTAAATATAACCAACAAAAGTGATAATACTTTTTATAATTGTTTATAACGTAATATGATACTATAAAGCAGAGAAGCAAGTATAACAGGGACTCACAAAGAAAGTAACGATGGCAAAACGAAAACCTGATGAATTTGGTGAAGATATTCGACCAGCTAAGTACATTGCCAAGGATGATGTGAAGAAACATTCCTTAGATTCAGACGAAGAAGATGAAGTGGATGATAAAAACGTCCTAGATGAGGAAGACATAGAAGGTAAGCTAATAATGAAGTGAATACAGATTCTCATGTGTAGTTTCAGGAGAGGAAGAAGGCATATCTGGCCATTCTGATGGAGTAAGAATGACTGCGTTTAACATGCGTGAAGAGATGGAAGAAGGACATMMTGATAAACAAGGCCACTTCATATGGAAGAAGGAGGAAGAAATCCGTGATAATTGGTTGGACAACATTGATTGGCAGAAAATAAAAACCGGAGTTGCTCTCAGCAAAGATAGCAGTTTGAAGGGTCTTGGTGAAGACAGCGATTCAGAAGAAGAAAAGTTTGATGAAATCCAGACTTACAAAGAGCTTCTCAAACACATGAAGCCAAAGGAAACTGTAAATAAAACTTTACGCCGGCTGGGAGGTTAATTTTTGATTGAATATGTGTTTCTGCAGTCTATATCATGGGAAATCGTAAATAACTTTCAGGTGACATACAAAAGCTATCCAGCGCAGAAAGACTGAAGCGGAAAAAAGCTGGCACGCTGAATACTAACAAGGACGTGGAAAAAGTCACAGAACTGGCCAATAAAATACTTAGTGAAATGGGAAATATGGATGTATACCAAGAAACGTATGAACAGATTTCCCAAAAGGTAAGATCGTAATTTTTCCTATACTGATGTTATGATTATACGTTAAGACGTTCAGATTTTTTACCAGGCAAGGCTGCAATAAGGGTTGCCAGTCGTAAACTTCCTCTAGTTGTTATACAGTGCTTTTTTCCAGTCACCTGCCAGCTCTAAAAACAAAAATTTGGCAGCATAATGAAAGCAAATTTGTATTCCTGCTTAATACTCTTTTCAGGTTGAATCTGCTGAAAAGAAAGAAAAACCACAACTCCCCGTGGAACCAGAGTTGGATATGTACGCTGACGATTTCGGAGCCAAAGAAAAAGAAAAACTAGACGAAGCTGGTCCGTCTAAGCCACCAGCTGAAAGTAATGGCAAGGAAAAAAGCAAGGAGCTGTCATGGGAATTCAAGTGGAGTCAGGAAACCGATGAAATCCAAGGACCCTTCACCACAGAACAGATGCACAAGTGGCACAATGAAGGCTACTTCAAATCAGGGGTCATGGTACGGAAATGTGGCACCACTCCTTTCTATACCTCAAACAGAATTGATTTTGACTTGTATATGTAATTTGGTTGCATGGCTTCACCAATGTCAACTCTTTCCAGGTTCTTTTTATGGGCAGCCCAAAAAATGTCTTTGAGTAACCTCGTATCTGACAGCACATTTTTACCTCTGTATAAATAAAATGTTTACTTGTATTACATGAGCCTTCTTTATATTTCTTTCTGGTCCTTAAGTTCGGATTAACAACTCATTTTTGCTTCGTGAGTGTTGACTGCAATTTTTGACACCAGGTGCGATTAATTTGTCAAATTCGTTTTTATTTGAATATATTGTACAGATGCGGGCTCTATATCTTTAATATCTTTAGAGCTCAAGGATGAGGAAGATCTACTTGTTTTTTTGACTACACCCAATATAACAGCATGAACCGAATTTAATATCAAGAAGTATTTTTATTGTAAGCTCTCTGAAAAAAAAGCTTAATAGGCTAAAACATGTAACAGATTGAACACGTAAAGTGTTATATTGTTGATAACACCGTCATATCAGTTAATTGAACCTGTTAATTTTTAGATACATGGACTGGTGTGTGGATTGGATATTTAAATAATTGATTTGTTTAGTTTGAGATATCTTCTCGAATTAATTTATAGTTATATAATTATGTAGTTGCTCTAATAACAATCTTTAATTAACGTGTACACCACACTGAGGAGGGTCCTAAATTAATGTGAGCCTCATTATAAAATCTTGTGGGTATACCTAATCCACACATTTTTAACCTGTTTTGGACAGATTCATAAAAATTTGCAATTGCCGTGTTGTCGTTTTTGTTTTTTAATACTTTAGATATATTTCATTTAAATGAAGCATCTGTGTGTTCTGTAAGAAAAAAATGTTGAATTCTGAATTTTTATTGTAAGTACTGTGAAATTACATCTTTTCGAAAGGATTTTCAACAACTAGTTTGCCTCTTTCGTAGCGAATTTTTTCATACATAAAATTGCGTTTCACTCTGCATGTAGGGCCACACTTTTCAGATCCACATTTTAGGCATTCAAAATGGCAGCCAGGGCATTCCATCTCTAGACAATCGCATAAATCCCATCCAGAAGCAATGTGACATCCCTTTTCATCGTAGAGAGGTTCTGCTGGTTTAGAAGTACTAGCCTCCCCCGTCAATTTTCTGGAAGCCTTCGGTCCTTTTTTGGGTCCCTTGCCTTCAACCTTATCTCCCATAGTTGTAGATAAGTTGGAGGTTTTAGTAGTAGTAGTTGATTTTTTGGGAACAGCCCCTGTTGATTTAGGTCCTGTCTTATTGCTACTGTCTCCCATAATTCTAAACGTTTCAAAGTGTATTAATTGACAAAAACTTACTGACCAAAGTTAAAAAAAGTAGTTCAAAAGTAATGCAACACAACTATACTGACCATCTTATTAGGGGGTCATTCCTTAAAGCCATGTTAGTGCCAGTAAACACTTCTTTTCTATCTGTTTAATTTAATTTCGCATTTGAATCTGTCGTCCATTTTGCAAAATGGATCCCAACTACTGAGCGTCATGCCGCATATCAAATCATGGACTATTTTCTTTTACAAAATGTTAGCGTAAAGGTTGTGGGTGGTTTTAAAAGATTCTRTAGTTTATCGCTAATAGAACGTATATGAAAAAGCGTCGGCGAACATTTTGTAATAACCGCTTAACCGCGAGGAAGCATGCTAAACTTGAACCACATTTTTTTAATCGTCTTTTGTAAACGCCCAATTAATACGGAGACATTTAAAATAGTTTCCCGTCAATACTTTGCATTACTTTTTCGCTCCACCATAAAATATACTAACTGATTTAGGGTTCCTTACCTAGTAGCTCTATACCAACGATTAGTTAATCTGCACAGACTTCGCGATACAACGCTTACGGTTGAAGTGGAGCAGAAAGCAGAAGTTGGCGCGTTTGCGAAATCTAGAACAAGAACTCCGTTTTAAAGGGTAGGGATATCAGTGTTGCCAATCTTGCAGGGATTAGGGAATAGTTACCATGAACAAGAGCTAAAATTACCAAATTGTCTGCGAAATCACCGCATAAATAGTAACGACATACCTAGAAAGCGTAAATAAAAGGAAAAGCCGTTAATTACCAAATTGAATGATGCCGAAAACACAGCTTGTTAGCACTTTAAAATGTAAATCTGACATCATGTCAAGATGGGGGGGATTGGAGAAAGAGAAAAGATCCATCCAAGATAACGATAGAAAGAGAAGCACACAACGGCGCAGCACCAATTAAAAACTACTGAGTATTTAAAAAGAAAAAAATATTTATTTAAACCTTAAGATAGTTTTCAAACAGATATATACACAATATTTGTTGCCAAAATAGCTGCTGATTGTTAGATATAAGTTCAGCTTATATTTTGAACATATTCTTTTACAAATTGTAGTTTGCACATGCAAAATAAATAATACATTCTATCCAAAATTGCTCTAGCTGAATCCTTAGTCGCTCTAGGAGCTACAAGACTTATATCTATTTAAAAGCCTTCATTTACTTAGATGTCAGGTTAGATGCGCGTTCAAATGACGTGGTATACATCCACCCCAAATATTATTCGCTTGATTCTTCGAAAGCAATCACGCAAAAGCAAAGCATATTATTTAGGTATGATATACATATAACTGTCTTTGTTAAATATTGCTCTTTGTATACCAGGTATTCTTAGCTATAACATTTTTCCACGTATTTTACTTTACTTTCTTCTTGATGTCTATAGCTATTTACGCCAAACTAGACACTATCGGGTATGAACAACTGTTAGACAGCAAATAAAACTAGAAGGGATATAAAAGTTTAAAAGTTGTTAAAAGTAGGTAATTCTTGTAACGATAATGTTACTACGGGAGCCATCTAGTTGTGGTGTGTATCTACGCTGAGAGGTAACTGCGAACCTTGGAAATACCGCATTTAAAATTATTAAAGTGCATTATGTGTTTTAACATAAACAATAGATAGAAAACAGGGCACACTCGAATGAGAAATAGCTATATAGCACGAAAGTGTCATACACACGACATATTAGTGTAATTAATGTTATTTGAACTATTGAAGTATATTATAACACGCAACCTTACCTTATGTTCCATCTACCGGCAAAGCATCTAGGTATTAGCAGTTAACTGCGAAATCTGTAAATATCGATTTTCAAATTTAAAAGCGGCGCCATGGGCCGTATAATGAACACAAAATGCTAAATTATATATTTATTTATCATTTCCGGCAACTGTGAATTAGAAATTCAAATTCTAGCACGTTTGAAACCCTTTTTTGTTTATGATAAGAGATTTTGTTGTGCTATCAGACCACTTAGGATAATTACTGCTAAATCTGCCTAGATGGTTTTTGCTTATTGTTTTATTTATTACAGAACTGACCCTAGAGTAAAAAACTTTTACCATTCTATGGCTTAAATGTGTTCATTCGCTATAGGATACGACGCCTGTTAAAAAAGAAACACTAAATTATTATTGCAATTATTGAGTGAGTACATTAATACCATCAATGAATTCACACATTCACCATTATCACAAACGTAATTATCACACACAAGTTGATATATAATAGAAGTTACATCATGGGATAACAAACAATAAATATTTTCATTATCGATAGATCATCTTGTATTAGGAATTGTTAATCGTATAACCTTTTACATTTTTAATGTTATTTAAAAAAAAACAATAAAATGCCATTATACGAACTGAAAAATTTTGCGAGTGAAAAAATTGATACCTAAATTTTTTGTTAATTATTGTCAACCGCATAACCTTTGCGCTTCCTGTATTTTACAGAAGACCAATGTTTATGAATACGTACGAGTAATAAAAAGCACAAGCTGAGCCTTGAAGCATAATAATTACAAATAAGAAACACTACAAGGTCAAGGTAAATACGGTGACGGTCAACAACAAAACCTTGTTTGTTTAAATAGCTAGAAAACTGCTTAAGAGATTTTGCAGTCTTTATGTAATTTTATATGAATTAATTTAAATGTTTGTTAAATCAAATATGGTTGGAGCACGTCTTGAGTCTTTTTGAATGGGGTTTGATTTTTGTACGAAAACTGTAAACTATGAGGGGAAGCAGAAACAACGCAGGTACATATTAAAAATTTATTAATAAACTCTTGTTTCATACAAACCTTAATTAATCATTGAAAATATAACGAAATGATGTTATATATATTTTGGTACATAACAGTGTAGGTATTTTGATTTTATCACTTAAATTCTGCCGTTAGGTGCTCTAATGAAAACCAACGATAAAACTGTTAACATTAACATCACAGCTACAATTAAACGATATATCCTGTGATTTGTCTTTTATAAAAATACATATTGTAAATAGAATACAGTCCTCTATTCCTTTTGGTTATTAGATAGAGAGAGCAGCGTTAATTGCATCGAAAATGCAACTCGACGCAACTAAGGCTGTTAACAGACACACTGCTTTAACTTATCACGAACCAGCTACTTAAACAGTTAAGTACTAGTGGAATGGGCTTATTCATATTCATATGTAACAAAAAGGCAAGGATTTAGGTAAATTGGATCCTATATCTAAACATATTTGTCTTGTATTTTGTTTCGTTGAGGTACCCACTGGTACCCACTTATTATTATGTGTAGGTATACTTTATACAGCTTATTGTACTTAACAACTTCTAACGCGGGCAATGGCAGACTCCCCCATTGCCACCATCTCATCATCCACGATTATTAAGACAACAAACGTCCAAGCAAAAAGCACCATTAATGATTAATTGAAACCTACGTAGGCCGCACGGCTACAAGATCGGAATTGTGGCTATAGCTGTAATGCAAATCGACACCCGTGCTGATGGATCCGTCGCTGTAGTCATGGAAACGCGGCCTCCTGGAGCGATTGTGATGGGCAGTAGGATGGCACCTGCAGTCGCAATGCATAACACACAAAGCCACGGAGGTGGCCAAAGTGATGACGAAGGGCACAGCGAAATAGTGTATGATTATAGCGACCTGTTCGTCCCGGACGTAATGGGTTAACACGACGGTGCGGTTCTCGCGCGAGTGATAGCACGGGAACTCCATGCCCTCAACCCCATACGTATCCGTGAAGTTGGAGCACAGCACACTCGGCGGATAACCGCATCCCTTGATGTTAACGAGCAGCACCGCGTTGTCTGTCCGGTTCGGGGAGTCACTCGAGTCGTTGTAACTCACGTATATGTGGGTGCAGTGGTAGAAGTCGCTGGTGCATCCCTCCCTGCAGGAGCTCCAGCTGCAGTTGGCCAGGCCGATGAGCTCTTCCCGTCGCGTCGTGACGCAGGTGACGGGCTCCGTCACGAAGTTCGACGCCAGCGTCGAAATGGCCGGGTCCACGTACAGGGGCACCAGGAACAACAGCGAGGAACCAGCTGTCATAGCGATCACGGCCAGCAGGCTCGTCGAATAGAACAGCGTCTTCTCCCTGCAGGACTGGCCGGCTGCGGCGCGGCTCTTCTTCGCCTGGGCCAACTCCTTGAGCTTGCGTTTGCGAAGCTCCTCTTGCTGATCCAGGAGCAGTTCCGAGCTGCTGCTCCTCATGGTCACCCTCACTAGGACATCACCCTTCGCGTCGATTCTCGCCTTTCCTACTTGTCCATTCCTGGTGCTACGGCCGCGGCGACGCTCAACCGACGCCCCGCATCCCGCATGCGTTGTACGCGTGCCCTGCTTTGTCGAACGCTTTTAATCATTACCATGCTTGAATATTCAGGTCAACGTTTATACCTCACGGCGAAACTGAATGTCCTTTCGTTAGGAATTCATGATTCCGATCGATAGTCGTGTAGATGCAATCGAGGGCCAACAAAACACGAATTTCACAGCTGAAGCGGTGATTACCGCTGCTCCGCTGTTATTTGGCACCGCGACGCCTACCCCCGATATGCAAACACCCTGATCATTAATAATTAATAAAATACGGTTTTCGAAATAACGCCATTCATGGATGGTTATCAATGACATGCGCGTTGTATGCTGCACAGGGGTGGAACCAGAGGCAAGTTTGCGGAGGGAATTCACAAAATCACTCTTCTTCTGCTTCTTCTTTCAAGATGCGTATCGCAGGTTTAGTTCCGGCGATTCTTGTGAACTTGATTGCCAGCTGTCTCGTCATCGTTTTAGTGGTCGTCCTATAGGTCTTCTTTTATGTTGTGTTATTTCGTACTATCGGGACTCATTCGATTGCACTGCTAATTACATTATCATCTTCTTTTCCTTATCCACCTGACTTATAATCTGTACTTAGATGTTGGTGTTTCCAGGTTGGATATTTAAGGTGTTTGTTGATTTATTTCATCACTTTATCTTACAGAAAKCCGGCGCTGGTATAGTTCTTAAAACGAGAAAATGGCTTATAAGTCAAAAATGTGCTACAAAGGACCCGAGGAGTGAGCCGTTTATGGCAGTCTCATCTAGAATTTTAAACAGGCAAACACAGACGGTACATTTTGCACCTGCACTTTACATTTTAGGAATAAAAACATTTCAATAACTATAGAATAGATATATTTACACAATTCACTTAATTACAATTCATCTTCGGAATCCGAAGAATCATCATTAACGTTAATAATAATTAAAAAAACTAAAAATTTCATCAAAAACAACCCACAAATTACTATACTAAAAACTGACAATTCATGGACACTACACTATACAAACAAAAAATGTATGAACTACTAAATGACAACACAATATATGAAGATATTAATAACAACATTACAAACACAACGCAACGTAAAAATAATACAATAATACAACACTGGAAAAGATAACAGTGCATATCTAATGAAACCGCATATAAACTTACAATACATAACACACTACCACCCAAAATAAAAGGGCAACCCAAACTATACATAAACCATCCCCTAAGACCTATAATAAGCAACATACAAACACCAACTTACAACCAAAGACGATTTATTTATAAGACTGATCAACGCAATGTTAAACTTGGACGCGCCCAACTGGTATGCGGCCACTAGGCGTCGACACCATCGAACCATTAGTTTGTCCTGCACCTGTGGGGTGTCGCTGATTAATTTTAAGCGCTAAAAGTCGACGTTGCCATGTTTACATCTTATTCTTGTTTTTACGCGAATAACGTAAATATAAAAAACGGTCTTGGCTAGTCATTTTTATGGCAAATATAGGTAATACATTGTGCAATATTTTAAATAATCTTGAGTGGTAAACTAATTACTTAGATAACTGTATTTATGGACAAAACAGAAATATGTAGTAAGTATGTCACTATGTCACCGATGTGGTCTTTGTCTTATACACAGGCGTGTCCTGTCACGTAGAGACCCAGGGCAATGGAGATTAATAAGGGACCTTGCTTGAAAGGTCCGTAGAAAGAACATATTACCTCAAACAAAACTTTTAACGTTACAAATTTTCTTCGAAATTTAAATTGCCTACGACGAAAAAAAATTATATATAAAATACGAACGCGCTTTTGCGAAATTAATCGTAAAAATCGCATGTATATTGCTGGCCCAAACTTCGAATTATTTTTTACTGTATGCTAGGTATATCGCGACCAATGTTGATTCAGATAAACTGTAAAAGCTTTCGTCCCTTACTTTGCACGGCAAATCGTATATTTAACTTTTGATGTTAATGATCATTAAATAAATACACCGCTATTCTCTCTTCTCGAACTGATTATATAAAAATGAAACTACAATATAAAGTTCAAGTAGTGGACTGTACTATAAGTATTATTATTTTCAAACTTTCTAGATCAAAAACATCATTTGCTTTATTAAACAAAACTACTTGTCGCCACGCTTTTCTCGGTCCGCTGTGAACCTCTAGTAAGCCTTAAACGTGGTTTAATTGTAAATTTAACAACACAACATAGAATGTAAATACATAGTATTATGTGTTTGTAAATAAAATAGTGTTTGAAGGAAATGTAAATAAATTCAAGTATTTTGAATTACCTACTTCCACATCCAACGGATGGGAAGCATTGTATCGCGAAAAAATTTTCAAAATTTTTCATTTGCTCATTCGCTTTAAATTGGTTGAAAACGCAAAAAAAACAAAAATTGAGCAAAAAAATTTCTTGTCTGTGGTATTGTTTGTGGACACGATAACTTTCGAAAGACTTAATATATGAACTTGAAATTTAGCAAACGTATTAATATCAACTACCCAAAGGCGACCTATTGTTTATGGGGTAAATAGGGTATCGGGAAAGGGGCGAAATTGGGGGGTAACTACCCTTTTTTCAAATTTTTTTTTGTTTTAGTATGTGATTAGTAGTATAACTGCGAGTATTATTAGTTCTTATAAATTTTCGGTGCAGCAAACTTTAGAATGTATTAGCAAAAAAGCGTCACTTAAAGAAAAGGGTTTTTGCTATATATCTCCGAATATATTTAATATATTCAAAAAATGAAAAAAATTAGAAAATTTATTCAAAATTTTGACATTTTCGAAATATTTCCAAAAAAACCTATTTTGGACACTGCTCGTACGATTTTTTTTAAGTTTTGGTATTATATAGAAAATCAAATTTCTGATCAGAAATCATTCTTGTAGTTTTTTTGTTAAGTTGATAATTTTCGAGTTATTTGGAAAAAACCTATTTCAAAATTTATATATTTTTGCTAATATCACAAGGACTGTTTGTCTTAGAATTTAAATGTGTAGAGAGAAAAAATGCTCAAAACCTGATTAGGTACTAATCGTATAGTATAAGAAATAAAAATGTAACTGTCATTTTTACAATTGGATGTGGAAGTATTGATTCAATTCAATAAAAGCACGACGCGTGGCAAAACAATACAGTAGCAGTCCTCATATGTTTTTTTGTATTTTTGTAATACTGAACCCTGAAGCAGCAACATACAGTTTTTGTTTGTTTTATCATCACAAATATGTATATATTTTCATACTTGTGTCGTTTTAATACAAATGTTTTGCTATCTGTACATATGATAATGTTTAATATTAATAAAATGCGAGTTATATACTGATTGTCAAGTTTTTTCATACATCTTAAAATGGGCATCCCTAATTTGTTGCATTTAACCTTGCATTGTTTTGCTTAATAATATTCATGGTGTTTACCATAATACAGTTATGTATTGAACACCTAATCTAAATTTTTCTAATTTTTAGAATAGTCAAGCGTGCGTAGTAAGTTGTAATTATTAACAATGGCAAAGCATTTTAATTCAGATCTTTCAGAACACTGGAAACATAAACATCTTTTGGATCTTTTCGCACCATACCTTGCTTTCGGTGGTGGCGACTAAGAGTTATAGAGCGCAGCGCGAAACTGCATCGTACATAAATCGGTATATATACCCGCTAAGCGCTAAGGTTTTACAGTATACTACAATATAATGGGCAAACACGCA
>QCXZ01000086.1:2134293-2271254 GCA_025024175.1 Rhyzopertha dominica | reverse complement strand
TAGAAAATAAGTTTCTACACTGTCCAAAATCCAAAACTCAGTACTGCATTTTGAGAGCTACAGAATTTCATGCTTTATCAAATTCTTAATTTCTACAATTCCCCTATATTTTCAAAAACACCGTTATTTGGCAATGCAATGATTTTAAGTTTAAAATATAAATTACTGTCAAATGTGAATTTTACAAGCTTATACACCAAAAGATGCAGGTCTAGCAGGTTCTAAAAATACAATCGTTTTTTTATGAAAATTGCTATAATATTTGAAACAATTTAGTTGTGGTTTATTTGTCCTTAGTACATTAAACAGGAAGAAAGGTGAAACACTCTTGAAAGCACAGTTTTCTTTTCTAAAAAATAACTGGTTTATTAGCACTTGCATAAAAATAAATATCTAATACATTTTTTGTTAACTATTGGCACCATTTTCATTTATCTCTTGAATAATTTAACTCGGTTACTACTTGAGATTCTTATATATCCAAGACAGGAATTTCTCAACCCTTGTATAAACACCGGGATATTGTCCTTTGCCGCACCCTATACCCCAAGAAACTATGCCAACTTGCGTCCATCGGCCATTATTTATCATTAAAGGGCCTCCACTGTCTCCCTGCACAGATAAAAAGATTAAGGTTTATTAATTTATTAATGTTATAGTGGGGTACACTCACGCTGCAAGAATCCTTGCTGGCTTGGCCGGCACAGACCATGTGTTCGACAATTCCACCAGGTGCTGCCGGTCCGTACTTGAGGCGACAATCATTATTACTCCATATTGGTATATTGACTTCTTGCAAAACGGCTGGTTGAGGTCCGCCTTCGCAATTTAAATGAATTTGCATCTTGAAATCTGTGACAAACATGTAGGACAAGAAACTTACTTTCCCTTAAACTGCCCCATCCTATAACGGTAGCTGTTTGACCTGTATAGTCGCTGGCCGCACCAGGTAAACACACTGGTCTTATTTGATGAGAAAATTGCACTGGGCTATCCAAAGTCAGTATGGCAATGTCATGGTACTAAAAGAAAACCGAATAATCATTAAAAATAATAATTGCAATTGCCTTTTTTATGACGATTAATAATAATGCAAATAACTGTCTTTCGCTTGTTGTAGCATGTAACATGTTACACTTACCAGTGTTCTGGAGTCGAATCCTCGGTGTCTTACAACCCTCTTTACCTTTTTCTCTATGTGCCTTACCTCAGAGTTCGTTCTGATGTTATGATCGCCTAATCTTACAGTCAGCCTAGCTACGTCCCATGAACTCATACTGAAAAACGAATCAAAATCTGTAAATATTAAGTACAAAAGGTCAAACACCTATAAGCAGTACATGAGCATACGAACTATAAAAATGCTTTATTAAAAAAAATGTTGTTTCATAAATATTACAATTGTGCTTCTCTTACAATTACTTTTTTTTTGCTGCTAATTCATTCTTCACTGTTGATGTTTTTTCCCCTGAAGTTTTCTTATTAGTTTTGGTTTTTGCTCGAATAGAAATTCAAAATTATTTTGCGAATATCCAACTCATCTGACTCGTTTTCTTAAAATTTGCCTGTATTATTACAATAATTCCTACCTAAATATTTAAAGAAAACTGATATTGAAAGCGTGATTTAATTATAGCCTGAGGATTTTCCTCACATCATAAGAAAATATGCGATTGCATATTGTAAATAACTTGCTTCACGTGCAAAAAGGATAGTGGCACTTAATCAAGTTTCAAGTTAGTAAAAGGAAATCTAAATGGACAATCTCATGGCTAAAATGCATCCCGAGCCACCACCGGCCTCAATAATTTTAATCTAATTAAAGTTAAATTAGCTCCTCATGACTATAAATTACACTGCCAAATTTGAACATAATTGGATGATAAATAATTTAATCTAAAAAATTAACTTCCTGTATCTTGGAAACAACGCATTTCCAGGTTTATGTTTATACAAACTTTTCTTCATAGAAAAATACAGTAAACTGATCCATCATTGTGGAGTTTTGATTTAATAGAAATTATTGGCCTTAAATGGCCATCGTGAGTGCTTTGTACAATTTTATGGAAAAAATACAAACTATAATGAAAAAGAAATTGATTTTGATAGAAGTCAAAAAAATGAAAACAACTATCTAGACTTTAAAATTATGAGTGTCGGTTGCACAGCTGCAGGTTGTCGCCAACATTTTATTTGGATAGTTTATTAATATAATTAATTGTTGATTTTAATATCCAACAGTAATCTGTCATAATTTTTTTGACATTTTCATTTTGAATTGAATTTACTCATGGTGTTATTTATTTCATAAAATTAGCCGATGAATACGCCCTTAAATTTCCTTACGCCAATGAGGAAACACCTTGTATATTGTATTAGGTGATACACACTGTACATTGCCGGATGCAGTTTATCTATATTACTTACTGGGCAACACAGTGGGCAGCTGAAAGAATATGCGTGCTGTCGATCAGTGAACCCCCGCAAAATTGCCTTCCCCCATTGAAGAGCGCTGCAATCCAAGGCCATTCCCCTACATCTGCATTGTGTCCTCCGACTATCCTCTCCTGGTCCTGATATCCGTTCTTTGCACCGCAAGATGCGTCCACTGGAGTGGTCGGAGCTTCTGTCGTTGGTTTGCTAATTGGCGGCCAGGTTGATGGTTTATTGGTAGGCGGCCAAGCAGCGGCTGGTGGTTTCGAAGTCGGAGGCCACGCGACTCCTGGAGGACGCTTTGTGGTTGGGGGCCAATTAGCTGGCGGTTTTACTGTTGGTACGGCGGGATGACCCGAAGAAGGAGGATGTGTAGGAAGGGGAGGAATGGTGTGGTCCGGAGGATGGGTGGGAATTGGAGGTGGCCAGTTGCTCGGGATATGGGGGACTTGGATTTGCTTCGTCAGATCTGATGTTGTGGAATTGGTGGAATCGTCACTCGATGGCGCTTGAGGTGATGAGTCGTCCACTTGCAAAGGGGTGATGCAACACACACCGAGTACCTAGCAGATATTGAAATCTTAAATTGTTGGTAACAGTATTAATAATTGAAATTTATAGGTAGAAGTAGCTGGGGGAATAAAAATTGTAAGGCTTTGAAAGTTGGTTTAGATAATTAATTATACAAATGATCTCCCTACTTCAAATATTATGTACACGTGTCCCATTTTCATTGTAATTGCAGGGTATCTCGGTTGTTATTAGTGCTTTAGGATTGCAGTTTCGACATTACTTTTTACTTTTTTATTGTGAGATGAGCTACACTATCACCATTTTATACCGTCATATCAATGTTTAATTGTTTTTCATACTTTTGACAAAATATCAGCATAACATACATTGAGATATTTTCTTAAATAATTTATCTTGCTTCTTTATTGTTTTTTGGGCTCACTGTACGTGAATAGCTGGCTGGAACTAAAATAAATCGTCAGAAATATCTAATTTAATTTAGAAATGTTCTTAAGTGGTAAAAATAGATCCCTGTTTGTCCCCAATATTATAATTTCCACGTGCTGTGCTCTATATGTGTCCAAAAACAACACAATCTAATTTCTAATACAAAATTATCGTTAATAGTAAAAATGATTATTGGAATTGGTTAGAATTAACGATAATAGTTTGTTTATTTTAGCACAGCAAAAGGAATGTTAAAAGTATTGTATCACTTTTTTGAAGTCGTGAGTAATAATTGTAATTCATTACTTTCTGAAACTTGTATAGTTTCAATCAGTGACTGGACTGGAAGGTTTATCATACTTGATACCAATCGATAAATCTTTTCAGCTATGCAAAATGCCAATTATGGAAATGCTTACGCACGTTTTTGAGTGGATCCACCAATGAATACTTTTTTATCTTGTCGACCGTTTTTGATAAAGTTGATGTGTTTCGGTATTTCGTAAACTTGTAGTCAGCAAAAATCATTTTGCAACGAGTTTATGGCTAGAGAGTGCTGTTGCAGATTTTTGCTTCAAACTCCTAGAGAGGTGGACCTTAGCCACCTGCAATTGCACCCTATCCGTAAGTGTTAGAATTCGTTAAAAGAGCCATAAATTATATATATAATTATAGCCCCTACATATAGTAATAGCAGGGGAGCCCGAGGAATTAGTTAGTAATAATCTACTCGGAAAAAAGCGCGTTTGACAGACCAGGTTAGTAGGGGTGTCCGTTGCGCCCATCTTTCAGGTGCTGCAATAAAAGGATTATTCTAAGCCGGGCCAATAGGCAGAAGTACTCGAAAATCTTCAAGTCTTCAGACAAAAGAAAGCAGACGTATACAAATATGGGGCGGAGATTTTAAGGAAAATGTTTAATATTCAAAAATAGCTCATTCGTTTTGGGATTTTTATAAATCCCAAAGTTTCTATCGCACCTACACGACATTTTGTTAAAAAAAAGGGTTTTGCGCCTGCATAGATGGGATACAGAGACTGTGGGATGAACGGTTTTCTAATTATTACTGACATCAGAATCGCCTTTTTTGACTTCATTGCTGACTACGTACTTTCCTGCATAAGTTAGATTTTTTTTACAATTTTTCTCGACTTCTTCCTTATTATGCTTAATTACCGGGTAGTCTCTTAAGCGGAACGACGCAACCGCTAAAGTGAGCGCTGGTAATATTTGTGAAAAACATTACAGACAATCAGATATCGTTGCGTTTCGTGATGCAAAGTTACAACTGGCTAAATTATTCAACTATTAAGTATATATAACACGTCTTTCTATATACAGTGCATCAAACGTGTTCACGTTAAATATTACGGGTTACGGGTGTATTGAAGATACAATCCTTGTTTGTTTGAATCAGGATGGAAAATTACCTGTCTCCCTTGAACACTGAAATAGCTACACGTCTCGTACATTCCTAGAAGCCAAGTTTCGATGTTTCCAAGACCGGAAATCTCCCTGTTGGGGTAACATTGTCTGAAGGATACGCATTTTCCCAACACCCCCTTGCTAGTCAAGCAAGGCCCGCTGCTGGTCTGCTTCAGCTCTGGCTGGTAGGGTTCCAGGTAGTGGATCTGCCTTCCAGTCCTGAATTGGTCCTCCGACGGATCCGCTGGAAAAGAATACGGATTTTGGTTTGGTCCGGGATCATTCCGCCTAATACATATTATGCGGAGGTGAACGTTCTTAGCGACCTTGACAGTGGCAACGGCGGCGGTAATTGTGAAGACTGAAGACACTTCTGATTCTGCACGGCTCTGGACAGTCGAGTGTCCGAGTTCGTGGAGTCGAGAGCGTACCTATACCGTTAGCGTTTTCGAATTGAAACTCGCAACATGATCGATCCACGCAAAACATAACAGGAACGTCTGAATCACTCATTTAAATTAACTGGAATTTTTGCAGGTTTATTGACTTGTGTTAAGCAGCTAATTAGGAGCCGGTCGTCAAATAATAGTACCTACCGCTCACGTGCATATTAAATAAGTAAATCGGTACAAAAATGAATTAGAAGGACAAATATGTTGGTACTTACCTTCTATCACGATCGAATCCTCTTCATCACTAAAGTTTCCATATACCGATGCCGTTATCACTGTTATAAAGCATAGACCGCAAAACGCGCGAAAAGTTCCCATGGCAGTGAAACAAAGGCTTCTTGGAGTAGTACTACCGGTGCGGACGCACGTTAGTCCATGCAATGATTCCAATCTATAAACTTGCTCTTATAAAACACACTCATGCATCAGCCCCCACTACCGAGATGTCAAGAAGATATCAATTTGCAAGGACCGAATCCTGCTGGTATACGCAACAGAGCTTCTGCTGCTAACCCAAAGAAATCTCCCGATAACGTCCCGGCTTTATTGCCATCCACTGCACAAATAAAATTCCACTTTATAATGCCGCCAGCTAGGCTAAAGAATTCAAAAACGAAATCAATGACGGTTTAAAAGCCTGATAAGAAATAAAAGGCGAAAACCTGCTTCCAAATTGGACAACAAAAATCGCATGCACATGTAACATGGATTCAGGCGCCTTTCGCACGCTATGCATCTGCAGTACAGGCCTCTGATACTCTCAAAAACGTTCGAGCACTGTCAAAAAAAAGAGCTGACTTTTTGATTACTCCTGTGACGACTGTTCCAAAGTTGATCGATAAAAAAAAGTGTGACCGAAAGTTGAAACTAATTTTTAAAAGTAAATAAAGCACCACAACGTCAGAAAACAACATATCAACCTCATAAAATCTGAGTTGCTCGATTAAAATCTTTCAACACTTACGTAGTGCGCATTTTTTTAAATTTGCAATTATTAGAATTTATAGAAATATCTGCGAATCCCTTCATTAAACACCTGGTATAATATTTCTCCTTTGTATAAAAGTCAGAAAGGACACCGAATGCCTGTTAAAAAATACGGAAATCATTATACACAGTGTTATATGAAAATGGGTTAAAATAACTGAAAAGGTAAGGCAACATTCAAAAAGCGATTGATTGAACTAAAGACGATACAACTTGAACAGGGAACGGGAAATGAAACAAATGATATATGGAAAATGGGAACATAGAATATCAGGGGACTACAGGAACTTATTGACGAATTTAAAAACGAAAAAGTAAGGAAAACACCTATACAATTAGGGGAAGGACATTATATGCTAATGTTTAGTGGACTGCCGCTAGAGCAGGAGTAGGTTGTCTAATAAATAAAAAATGGAGACAGAAACTAATTAGATATGAAGGAAGTAACAGAACGAATACTTGTAACTGAACTAAAAATAGGAGCTACAGAATCACAATGAAAGAGCAACGATTAAGACAAGTTTTGGGATGATAAATAGAGATAGATAAAATAGAGACTGCAACACATAGGCAGTAGGCACATGGGATGGAACAACTAGTGAAATTTTAGMCAAATACGGAGAAAACTTTATAAACAGCAGTGATAGAAAAATMACAGAACTTTGCATTTTACTAACATAAAGGGAATCACAAATACGCAGAGAAGCACAAACTAGAGGTGAAAGATCAAGAATAGGTTGTATATTGATAGGAAAAAAATAGAAAAATTATTGGGCATGTGAGGGTATGAATAGAAGTGGAAATAAATAGTGGTCATTATGCAGTAATAGCTAAAATAAACACAAATAAAGCAGACCATAACGTAACTCATAACATGCATGCCAGTGACTCACATCTATCATTAAAAAACTATAGACTTAATGAAAAGAAATATCATGTAAATATAAACAGATGGCTGAAGTACCAGTAGTAGAAGCAGTACACACAATCCTATACAAAAACATAAAAGAAAGATGGCAGTTATTAAAAAAAACATATTACAAACAGCAACGGAAAAACCATTTGGAAAAATAAATATCAATAAAAACAAAAAGCAAACCTAATTGTGGAACGATGAAATAAAATCACAGGTGAAGAACAAAATGGATAATAAATGGAGAACTATCCTAATTAAGAAAGATGAAACAACATACAAGGAATGTAAYGAACAAAGGTCAAATAGTTAGTACAAGAATCCAAAATGAAAGCTTAGGAAGAATTTGGTAGCCACATGCGTAACAGCAAACAGAACCAGAAACTGTTTTATAAAATGCTGAAAAATATAAGAAAAGAAAAGGGTGTGCAACTAATAAAAATGTAAAACTGTTGACAGAGAAAGACAACATCATGGAACGATGGCGATAATATTTTCAACAAATGTATTATGTTTGAACGGAGAAAATGTATATCAGATGCAACAAACAGGATGCAGCCAAAGTTAAAATGATGAAATTGACGCTAAAAAAACTGCAAGAAGCTGTAAGTAAGCAAAATGAAAGATGGCAGAGCACAAGGATATGGTCGCATAAAGGTAATAAAATATGGGATCATAGCAAAATACCCATAGATTGGAAAAGGTTGGTGTGATAACGCATATACATAAGAAAGGTAACGCAATCAATAGTGAAAACTACAGAGGTATTACGCGGCCGAGCACTATCGCAAATATATACCTATGAAGGGATTCCGGAGAAACGACTTAGCGAACAAATTCAAAGCAAACTTATTGAATCAGATAGCGGATTTAGAAAACGATACAATGTACAAAACCATATTTTCACACTAAAACACATAATGAAAAAAAACAGCAATACAGGACTGGGACGCCATTTTCTAATTCATCGATCTGGAAAAGGCATTTGACCGTGTAAAAAAATAGCAAATTTTGGAATGTCTGAAAAAGAAAAGAATTGATGTAAAACTAATAAAGACTATAAAAAGTATGTATGCAAACATTGAAAATTATGTAAGAACTAGAACTAGGGGAGGCGCATTGGAACATGGGGCAGATGAGACATTATTTGCTGCTTTCACCCTTTAATAATATGTACCAGATGGTAACACGTTGCTTCACATTCTCCCAAAGTTTCGCACTATTTTATGACGTACGGAAATTTTTATTACATTTTAAATAATTCTAGTAGTTTCTCTAAAGTTTGGATGGAAGTTTATAAGTGGATATTTTGTATATTACAAAGAAATGGTTTAAAACCAATTGATCACCAAGAACACACAGTATTGAGCTTTATGTAAAAAAGCAGCAAAGACGTCCACAATGGCTTCAGGGGAGTCGTTATCAACGCCATTAGCATGCATAACCCTTTTATCTAATGCAGTTAAGAATTTCACTAGTCAACCATGGATGATAAGAAAGAATGACCGCGATTGACTTTAATCTTAAGAACGGTCAGATATAAAATTTCATAAATTGTAAATAATAACTCGTAACTCGGAAATTGAAAGTACTAGCTCCATTGTTAAATAAAAAGTTGCTCGAAGTAGATGAAAATATCAATAGTTGGATGGTAAGCATCCTCCACTGCCAAAGGAGTAGTTGACATATTCACCTAATTCAAGCGAACTACCAAAACAGCTGATAATGAACGAATAATTATTAGATAGGTACCTAAACGTATTGAAATCTAATTCCGTTTTAAAGAAATAACTATATGTTCTGTTGAAATATTATAAAACGGTTCCAATTTATTGATGTTTTATGCTCAGTAAAAGCCTCACTTGCTATTATTTGCTGCTTCTATTTTCATATCAGATACATAAAACATCGTATTCTTACGGAACCGGTATTTCGCATCGAACATCATCAACTACTTAAATCAACAAATCGTATGCATAGAAAGCAGTCAAGTTAATGCTAACATGCTCTTAAATCCCGTTGCGAATAACGAACATTTATTGCATACTTTTGCCAGCACTAGAGAATACATGAGCTGGTTTCGCCTGACTTGTACCATTATAAAGTTTACTAACCTTAAGATTACGAATTTGGACAAGTCAACTAAGTTCTGCACAAACAGCATCGCAATCGTAAACAGATTCGGCAAAATTTCGTAGTTTATGTCTATATCCGCCGAAAAGATTGTTCAACTTCTTGGGTGGACTCCATTTACCACTAGAAAAAACCGAATTCGATCTAGATTAAATGTTTTTGCATACGTCGTCATCAGATAAAGGTGATATGTGGGCGAGCACTGGCAAAAATAAAGCCGCAGCAAAACTATGTGTGACCGCGGATTACCTGCCGTGGTCGTCTCATATCTTCAAGTTTACTACGCCACGTGAAACTTTGCAGGGAGAACTCACTTGCTTGCTGTTTGGATAATTCAGGAAAAGTAAAACAATCAACCATTTTGCTTATAATTCAGGCTGTGATCTACGATCGTCTTACATTTTATAAATTATCTTTATGGGAGAACGACGCCTTTCTGTATTTGAATGCTGAGTAGCAATAGCAATTCTTTCAGAACAAAAAACTAGGTACCTGAGGATTTTCTTGATAATATATAACTGTCGAAAATAAGTCCGTTTCAGGTTTCACAGCAACGACTGTAAAAGCATGCTCTTAGTGTCTGAGTTAATGAAACAGGTGAGGCCCGCAGGTGCTAAGTGTAAAAGTTAGCGTTATGTGAATTACAAGCCAGTATCGTTCGGATGAACAAATCTGATTTTTACCTGGTACGGTTTTTGCACCCGGGTCTGAGTCATAAACATGAGAAAAACTAGGTGATATCATACTACCATACAATAACATTATGGTAATTCKTGTATTATATTCAAAAKGGAGATCCCATTGTTACAATAAACGAAATAGGACGCTCTAAACAAGAATGCCAACGACGCGAGTTGTGCCTCGAAGCGACGTGGCACTTGTTCAATAATAAATCATCGCGTAACAATTGGCACATGTACTCAGAAATCTTTGGGTTTCTCGAAGGGCGAACCATAACAATCAGCGCAGTATGCGAAGATTTATCTGATTAACAAACTAGTTTTTTTTTGTTTTTATTTTGATTTATACCTGTGGACTATTTTAACAAGTCTAAAATGGGCGTTCATTTGCCCACCGACAAAATCATGCTTTTAATTGTGTACGTACAAACCACTCCGCTCCAATAAGTAAGCATGCAACATACAGTCGACATTCGCCCACTTGTATGCAACCAGATAAGCAGGTCCTGGATTGTCCTGCTCTGCTATATGCTCAGCTAAACATCAAATTGTTCGTAGGCAGTGCCTTCGAAGCTTTTTTTATTTTTATTTTATGACGCAATGAGGGACGAGGAAATTTTATTCGGTGTGTCGCAAAATAAATATTTATGCTAACAACAAAAAGGATTGTGCATCCTTTAATATGACACACGATCAACAAAGCTCCGTTTCGGCCTTATTTAATTGACTTTTTGAGATATTAGATATTTTCTAACGATTTTACATATCAAAACAGGTTATTTAAGGTTTCTTGCATTGAAATGTTTATTTGGCTGGTGTTTCTTAGAGGAGGCGCACAAAGAAGTGGAAAGTATAAAAAATATCAAAAACAGTAGCAGGCAACATAGATTTAAATCGCTAGTTATTGAGGATGGCAATTTTGGCACAGGCAACAGGCAAGGAAAGTATACGAATTTCCAATGCAGAATGTTCTGTATCGAAGACGTTATTGCAATTTCTGAAAAGATAAACTTATATTGTGAAGCAGTAAATATGATTAACGATTTGAAAAGGGGCGCAAAAGATTTTATCACTAATCATTTCACCGTTTCCTCAAACAGGGGCTACAGAGGAGATAAAATTATGTTTCTAGGAAACTAATAGTTTATTCGTTGGTAACATTACTATGGCAACATGAAAATGCATTCTTGAAAATATAATGTAACGCTAGGTAATGTAAATAGGCTAACTATACGCAGATATATGCTTTATATAATATACCGTTATATTAAATTATACAATATATGCTTATAAAACTTGTGAAATTGCAGAAAACACTAACAGTTTAACAATTTGGACCTCTGAATAATATATATTTATATTATAATGCATAAGGTGCACCGTTACGCTATCACACCAGTATCAACTGCGCTCTTTTCTAATTACAGGCCAAGTATAGCTATATACTTTTTGGTTACACCACATTGAAGAATGGGGTGCGTATTGCGGAAGTACTGCACATTTTCTTTAGGTAGTTGATATCGCAGTATCGATAACAGTTTGCGTGGTGTGTGTACTTTTAATTACATATAATTACTCTCACTGACTTATAGATTGTGCAACAATATTTTGATCAGTCTAGAGCACTCTGTCTCCCAAATGTGATTTGCTCTAACTTATGCGATAATTACTTTTGCACAATCTTTGCACTATATTATTATACATGGTTTGTTAGTAAATTTCTCAAAGGAATCACAAGAATGGCCTAAAAATTCGTGGGTAATCACACAATGAAGAAGTAGCCGTGACGTACAAATGTCGATTGCTAACCAAGTATCCAATTACATATAATAGGCCAATAAAACGAGAAAATCAGTGTTATTACGTATTAGACACTACAGTGTAGGTAACAAGAGCTTTTGTACGTCACGCACTCGAGTAGACTACATGTATGAATAATATTATGGTCGATATAACTACAATTGTTATGATTGTGATGAACAACAATAGTAAAGATGTTCTACCCATGTAATTAACTACTATTTACTTGAAGCGTAATCATTGCATTACTGGTTTTGTTTTACTTATGCTACCTAGTCGTTGAAAAATCGGCCCTTGACAGATACCTTGCGGAAAAACAGTCGTCAATTAGGCACATGAGTTCTAGAAATATTATTTGAAATTTGGACTACTCGTACATGTGTTTGGCCGTATAACCGCTATTATTTTCTAACGCGTTGTTCCATGTTTAGTGTTGCAATAAGGCTGAAGGCTGAACAATGTTTAGTTCGCTGTCGATAATAATCTTGACAGTTTCCGGAAAATTCTAATACTGTGAGTAGGTATATAAGGCTCTGGGTGTGCTGAGTTGTACGAACGAATGGAACTACTATGCTCTCATTTCAAAAATCACATGGAAATTGAACATATTGCGTTATATTTCTGGATGACATTTAGACCTTACACGCTACAACTTTTGGTTCTAGCGCGAAACATGCAGATCTTACTTACACACTGCATTTAGCTACTAATATTTTAAGGGATAGTTGTATTTGTAGCACTTGATACAAAAATAGAAATTTATCAGTTCTCTCACGGACTGGTATATAGGTGATAGACCTCCTTGGACGTATCGATCATGATATTTATGGATATATAGCATTTTGATTTTGGCTAGGGCAGCAGAAACTTAATCCTGGGGAACAAGAAAAAGCACTTATTTATTTAAAAAAAAATGGAGGCGCAGAAATTAGAAATTACACGAGGTAGACATGTTATAAAAAGCAATCTTCAGAGTGATTCACATAAATGGTTCATTGGAATCTTTTGGGGAAAACATTAATATTAAAGTTTGAAATTTTGGAAACGTAAAGGGTAATTTAGGGACTCTACTTTCGGTTAATACCTAAAGTATATTTAACATTTTGTTAAAAAATGAAGTTGACATACTTTCAACAGTTAGCAATATTTCCGGAAATAAGAAAAAAATAGCGAAGTGCGCCTTTCACTCCTATACAGACTAAGAAAGTTACCTTAAAACTCAAGGCAAAAAATGCCATAATACACAGCGTATGGTATTTAAAATAACGCACTTAACCGGAAGTGATACATGTTTTTTCCACTTTACTCGAAAACTTTCAGTAACAGATACCTATAATATAAGATCAATAAAAAGAATATTTCAAGACCTATTTAACAGCGTATTTAAGAAAATCAAATATCCATGCTTGAAAATCTGTCACATATTTGTGATTCGTAGCAAAAATAGTCACAATTGACGTTTCTAGATAGCCACATCCTTACTCTCTCATTTATCTAACAAATTGTCAAATAGCGCCACAATGACCGATCTTAGACCATAAGTATGGGTCGAAAAATGCAGTAAAGTAAATTTAAAATAATAAAGTTAGGATATATAGGTACCTGCGGTATAACCGAAAGCGAAAAAATTAACCACCGTTTACATTACCAAAATTCCGAACTTTAATTTTAATATTTCCCCCAAAACTTCTAGTGTATAAGTTTCGATCAGACTCATTAGAATTTACGACCAATTAAATCACCTAAAAGTTTAACTGTCGTGACGTTCAAGCTTTTTGGGTCCATCACCTGTACATCAACATTATTTACATAATCATCATTCATGCAAGGATCGCTCAGACTGGGTTCATGGAGAACCGAATCAACTCTGTTGCTGTTGTTGCTGCTGCTGCTGCTGTGGTTTGGCCAGGGGTTGGAGGGTTGGTCCCGGCCAGGGGCAGCCGGATGGCACGCTACGGGCCTGCTGCAGAACAGCAGCCGACTCTGGGTGCAGAAAGTTTCGCCTCTGTTCCATCTTTTCGGTCTGGATATGTAGCGCGTGCAATTAATTAGCCGTTTTATAGTTATGCGGTATCAACTTACATGAGCTTGTATCCTGCTAGCTATAAGATCGGGTAGGAGGTCCAGTTGTTCTTGTAAGCCAGACAACTTATCCTCCATCGTCGTCAAACGATCCTCTAGGGTGTCCTGCCTCGTGCTCATATCGGATACGATCTCGTAAACAGTGTTCTGCGTCTATAACAGCACGGCATAGTGAGACTGAATCACATGGCGATTAGGTATACGATGATAACCTCGTCGAGGACAGACACTACTACAACTTCGGTCCCAAAACTTCTTTGTTTCGTAGACCTCTTAACATGCTTTTCGGTTTTGGGTAAATCCCCAGCTTAATATTGCTTAATATTAATATTGAATTTTTGGWAAAGAGTTTTTGACAGCTGGTATYGTATTATTCACTTTGAATTAGATTAATATCGTCTACGTTATTCGATTTTTGAGTATTAAAGAAAAATTAGAATAAGGCAAAACCAAAATAGGAAAATTGTTTAGAACAAGTAGTAAAAATAGAAAAAAACTAAAATTCAGCCTCCTGAAAATATTGTTATTAACATCAACGATTTCTTGGAATCTGATACAAATTAAGTAAGTTAATAATTGTGCACGTAAATAATCTTTTCTCTGGTTTGTAGATGAAAGTTTTAAAATTTTAAGTTTTCCTCGTGTTCTTTCGAATTTGCTTGTGGTTATGTTGGAGTACGTGCCATTTTATAAAAAGAACTCTCAATAATGACTATAATGAGCTATAAAATTTTACGAGGAGACAAAATAAGTGTATAAATTATAAGTGCTAACGATGAGCGCTAGTAGTGTTCAAGTATATTTTGTATTACTACACTAGAATAACTACGTCAACCCTTCCAGAATTATCTTACGTCTATTTCAATTTCAAAACTGCAGATCTATAGGCAACATACCGGAAGTACTACCAATAACATCGGGACCTACATTGTCTTTATCAGTAGCGTAACTATCGTTTATGTCGTTATAAAATCGCCCGTTTATATGTTTTCTGCATCATAACAATTCTCTCATCACTCGCAGCTAATATTAGCTACACTGAAAGTTCACGTTAAAGCGGTGCAAAATTATTTTTATCTAGAAGGCGAATCAAGTTTTAATGTAACTTTCGTTCCCTTTTGCGGCGAAAATTGAAAAGAAAACGGAAACGAAATTGAATTTGCATTAATTATGTGGCATCAGCTGAAAGCCTTTCGTCAAATTGAACGTCGAGACAGCAAAAACTATTCAGCGAAATGCCGCTAATTAGAGTCCTTTTTGCTCTTAAACGAGTTATCGTGCAATTTGTCTTCATCCAAGACGGCCATTCAGCTATTAATGAAAGTTTGCATCAGATTATAAGAGATGAACAAAATGACAATGAACAAAGAAACCCATTAGTGCTTTGAAGAGTCCCATGAATGTAGTGCCATCGATTTTCCGTGGTGGCCAAATTAAGTTAATTTACTCATAATCATATAAAACCGCGAGGCGGCTTGTTAAACACAAACCGCTTATAGTGTCTATGCAATTCACGTGAAATTTTAAATCGTAGGGAACTAATATAGGACAATCTCTTTGCAAGAAGATTGATTGATACAGAAACAAAAATTGCTTAAAATGTAGACGTATTTTCGCTGGGTAGATCCTCTTAATTATAACTTGCAAGGGTGACGGAAGTACTTATCTCCTGTTCGATTGTAAAACCCAAGCTTTCTCGCCGACTCCGTTAGTTAGTTGTTTTGTTTTAAATAAAAATAATATTTTTTAATACGCGACAGAAAGTATAGTTTCCTTACCTTGGCCATGTCGGTGATCGTATTCGCGTTGTCCATCAGCTTCCTCTGGTCCATCTTCACCTTACGCAATGCGTATATGGCGAGCAGGAATTTCCGTTGATGCGTCCTCACTCTACCTGGGTTAACTCTTTTCACTAGCCTTGTGTGTTTATAAATTAACCACGTCTCCCTCAAAACGTTAGCGGCGGCGTTTTTCAACTGGAAAAAAAGCACATTCATACCACCGACCATCGGCATCAATCTTGCTTTTAGACTCACCCGCTTCGTAAGTTGGGTGTCCATCATGAAATTATGTACATGCTTTTCGGCTCTCGTGAGCTCCAGCTTCCTAGACACAACGGCCACCAAGAGCGCTGTACAACCAGCACCCTGTAAGGGAACAAATACATTTCACACCCTCCTGCGCAAATCATTAATAGGGCACGAGGAACACTTGATTTACGAGCTATAGGTTCAGAAATTAATTTGACTAATCGGTATTTTATGCGTCCCCGTGTTTTTTTTTTGACCGAAACGCTTCTTTTTGCTTTTGACCTATCCTGACATCTAATTATTATATACGAGCAAAGTCAAGAGCTACATTACCTTTTTGTCTCGAGAAATGGTAGGAGATCTCAATTCGCTAAGACGAATAACAAGACATTTCTGCTAAACGTTTAATTGAATTTAATTTTTATTGAACTTTTCATCTGAGGTACTACAAACAGTTGATTCTTATTCGTCGTTTTCAGACAAAAAAAACGAATGCCGTTCCAAAAGGTGAACTTATCTAACCACCTAACTAATAGGTCTTTTTCCTGTTGGGTGAGATATTCTCGATATAAGATTTTTTAGCTTTTACTCCACAAACAAGCAACAGTCATAACTCTACAACACATGAGACCCTCAACAATCGTAAAATTATAAGTGTAGTAGTTGCTCTTACAATAAAAATCGCTGACGTTAGATTGCGTGGGTAAATCAATGTCGCGCTGAGGTTTTGTAATCTTTTATGAACTCCATTTAGAGCAATTTTTCCTTTTTAACTTCCGGTGTCTTAAATTTAATGCAAACCCCACACCGTCGTTTGTGTGTCGTCGTGTACCATGTTTACCCATTTTACCCCGTACAGAAATTCTGTAAAGGCGTGATTGATGTATCTAGACATGTGAATACCTTACTCTAGCCAAAGAAGTAGTATGTCATCATTTTTTGGGCACAATAGATCAAAGATGTTTCAACTGGTAAAGCGATCTTTCAAATCATCCTAGGGTCGACGCGGCTTGTAAAGTTTACTTATTGCCTCTGAAACTTTGAACTTCGCACTGGTACGGCGGAATGTAACTCGAACCGATTCAAACTTGCCGGCTGCAACCTAGCAAAGGCAATTCGCTTAATCTGTTGTTGCTGCCGTTGATGGGATCAGCGATCAAAACTTTATTGTTTTATGTATGTATACAGTTGCATCCGTTCTCGAATGAAATTGCCGCAGTAACGGAAAACCTGTTAACTACAGACAGTAGCTAAAGATTATTTAAGTACCTATTACAGCTGCGAATGGGGAGGAGTTATCTCATTTGTTCGTTTTGAGATAAGTTACACAAATCGTTCGACAGCGACGTGGAACAACTTACCATAATGCCAGTGCTGACCGCAATTCCTCGACCACAGTAGGTGTTAGGTACGATATCTCCAAATCCTACGCTAAGGAAGGTTATCGCAATCAGCCACATCGCATTAAGTAGGTTCGCGTGCTCCTCGTCGTGAAATCTGCAACACACATTAATCTAGTGAGCGTTAGCCACGGCATACGCCGGTCATCGTTCCCCATTTCCGTGCACGACCTTTCGACCACACCAGACAAATACTGCCACAAAATTTTCTACTTGCACATGCAAAACAGACTATACCTTAAAATTTGATATAAAAATTTATAAGAAAATTTCTTTCCTCCGCCTTCGGTCTATTTATAAATAAAGCTGGTACATTGAACGAAGAAAGATAGTAGTCTGTTCTCAAAATTATAGTATCCTCATTAATCGAACGATCAAATTTGCCCGTAAAGCTAAACATCTGAAAATTTTCATGAGACCTTAATGCAAGTATTTTTTCTGGTCATGTATTTTTATTACGTTCTTGGATTAAAGAAGTTCGTTTTCTCGGCCATTTTCGATTATTATGGAAACGTATTTGAGCAAAAACATCAATACAAAACTACGATTAAAACAGCGAAAACGTAATACGTAACCGACCTTTCGCACTGTCGCAGGGTCCAGCTAGCGATGATCCACAACGACACCATGAAGACAAGGAGCACTGTGCCTGGACAAATGGTCATCAGGGTCTTGAGCACGAACCGGGTGTTAAAATTAATACGATTTAGGGCACCTATGCTACGACTCGAGGCGTCGGTGAACAATTTACTATGCAGTAACATTACTCTACATATTAGATAGAGTCTAAGGAACATTGGCAGGGAAAGGGGCACGTCGTAAGGTACACACTGAGAACCGATGCCTCCGCCCTTATTGGCTAACTTTGTTGTCCACACGAAACGATAATGTCCCGGAATAGGATGCACAGCACATATCAGCAGTTCCATGGATATTTGGCATATTCTCTGCCAAGTCATTGCTATCCGCCAGTCGTCCGCGCAGTTATCTATCATGAAGAGCTAGAAAAGGGGGGGAATTGTTAGTCAATGTTTTAAAGCTCATATTGTACCTCGATCATCCAACCAAAGATTAAATAATTATTTGTGAGTCTCAGTGCGTGCGGATGTTACCAAAAAATTATTCGGGATGCCTTTGGCACCTAATTCCAATGGCATTTCTAAGCGGAGTATTAAAATATTTGATGGCCGGCTTGAAGAACATTCCATTTTCAACTTCTGAACAACAGTAGCCATCGCGTGTAGTTAGCAATATTGGAACATAATTCTTTACTCTGTCGTAAAATTCTCGTGCTTTGCATTTAAAAATGGTTGTCACTGTTCATATCAAATACACAAGCTGATTTAGTGATAAATATTTTACGACGCTTCATAACTGCCATTTCAATTTCATTGTTGAAGCTATACAAACTCACGCTAACAAAACTCACTACAACCTCAGGAGAGCATACAGGACATTAAGTACACCGATGGCTCAACAGCACTCGGCAGCTATAAAGCATAAACAAGGAAACCTTTCCCAACATGACGTCATGCAACCAATAACCCATAAAAGAAACACTTATTACTGTATGTGCAAACCCTACGTTGAAGTTTGAACCTTTGAACCGTTATTTCCTCCTGTATCTCGAAAGAGGGACTGGTCCAATAACCTCGAATACTTATAGTAAATGCATGACCTCTATTCTATCAAACTAATGCATTATGAGGGCGACAGTTCACTTAAAGCGAAACCTTTGTCAAGTGGTTTTCCTCGTGTGTGGGAGCCTGCTGGAAAGTAATGTTCATTGTTTAATTATTCAGACGGCATCAGATTTCTAACGAAATGTTGATCCATCCCGTTGTGCGGTGCTCTGTTGTATTCTATATCTTCACAAATTGATTTAACTATTACCATTTCTTAGCAAGTGTACAAAAATACGAAGATAATTTGATTTATTGCCATACTGGTAATATTGCAGCTAACGGGTAGTTACGATTTCGCAATACACAATGTATTGGAACTGGGACTAGACAATAAAATCAGGCAATTTTATGACAAAACAACTATACTAACTGGAAGCTCCAAAATAACCACCACTCACCTTAGGGATAATATTAACATAAGAAAGTGATTAATTAATCCAGTCCACAACAATAGACTCCACTAATGTTAATTAGGTAATCATTCGTTATTAGGCTAAAAATATTAACGAAGCTAGCTGCGAGGTCATTAATACTCATCTACAAGTTAATAACACGATTATCGTCAAATTACGAATGTAGAGTTAAATAAATTACACCGCAGCTAGCAAGACAGTGTAAATTGATACTACACCTTTTGATGATTTGAGAAATTACTCAACGATTTTTGTTATTTTGAAAACCATAATTGCTTAAGCGGTATAGGTAATTACCTACATTACCGTTATTTACGTGGTTCGTTAAAATTACATGAGAGTCCAATTAAATCGTATTATTTGGTATCTATAATAATAACTGTGATATATTTAATAATGTAAAGTATAGTATACGGGAATAAGACGTGGCTGTTTATAAAACAGAAGCATCAATCGAATACACAATAGTAGGAATGGTCCTTTCAGTCTTGAAATCATAAACAATAAAATCACTTAAAGAATATTTAGCATTGAGGACGGCATTTGGATAATCAACTTTTAGGAAACTATTTAACGTATTTTACGTAAGTGTTCAAATAACAGCACAGTGTGCACTCAAACTTATGAATGACTCTTGGATTAATTGGAAATTAGAAGTATGTTAAGTATAAACAGCAGCTCTTTTTATGTTTATTGTCTTTGTTTCCGTCTAGTTTGTATAAACAATCTTCTATCTGCGGTTGTTCCGTAATATTTCCTTCAATTATATTGTTGACACAGTATTCATGCCTTGCCCTTTAACATAATCACTGCATTCTATAGAACAGACCCAGGAATTTCCCGAAGTATGCCGAGCCGTGCAATTTTATCCTCCATACAAAAGTTCTCCTCATTAAACTTTGTTCGGGTAAAGAGAATGGAGCCGCGTTTTAATACACGGTACCACATAAAGTGAACCGTTCGACTTCCGAGTATTTCACTCCGGCAGTCAAATATAAATGACTTTTATTTTATATTATTTTTGTTATAGGCGTTTGCATAGGTAATTTAGAAGAATCACAAAATTTCATTAATCACATGAACGCTAACATATTTAATATTTAATTTAATATGGAAATTGAAAATGTAAACAAATTAATTTTTAGATATACATACATAACATAATATGCAACAAAATTTTAAATGAATAATATGTATTAATTAGATTTAAAACCTACTTGAACATTAGAAAAAAGCTGTTTACGATATCTCGAAATAAAAAATGTAAACATTTCGAAAAAGATCACATGTAAATTATCTGTATTTATTAATTTCACAGTACAGTAAAGTATAATCTAATAAACGATAACTTCCTTTGTATTAGTTCATTTTACCTATTATAGGTTCAGTTATACTTAAATTAGATACCATTAGGTATGAGGAGGGATGAAAAATTATGTTCATTGTGGTTGTKAGTAAGTCATTTTGAAATACTGTTAAATAAACGCAGGCGAACGCACCACTGAATATTCCACGGAGATTGCACGTCTGTCAGAATTGACAGACTTCCGCAATGACGAAGGGCGATCTGGAAACAGGACCCTTTGCATGGAATTAAGTGCGGGAATGTGCCAAGTAACAGAGACGTCGTGGTTGGTATTTCAATTTGGAAAATGGACGCAAACAGGTCTGGCAGCATTTCACTAAATCTTAAGTTTTGCAACTGGTTTGCCTCAACGAACGTCGAATCATAAAGAAGGTAGCAGTTGCTCACCTTTTCGACTTATTAGTTTTCTTTATTTAATCCTTCAAAAAAGTTCAGCTTGCTAATGATTTTTTAAAATTTTTGCCCCCAAATGAATGAAATATTTTGTCCATTGCACTTATAGTACCGAAAGCGCTAACGTTAGTTAATCAGTCGAGCAGTTACAGGTTTTTAGAATATATTATAGCATCTAAGTCTCGTGCGAACTGCATTTCCAATGGTGGGAAAATCAAATCTTCTACTGGAATTAACGTATTAGGGCTAGTTTCGTCGGCTGTTCCGTTTTGCCTAAAAGCCTAACGCTTTTTAATATCACAGCACGTTTTGTAAATATCCATAAATCTGCCTCGGGCAAATGGAAGCGGTAATGCCATTTTAAAGCTGCTACGATCAGTTATACGAACGAATTCCACGTTCACATCAATTCAGACCTACCGCGACCCCACAATTGCCTATTGCCTGAGAGCAATTCCCGTTAGTCTGTTGAATTTATGAAAGCTAAATATATCCCGGGTTCCCGCGAAATTGCAAAAGGAAATTCCCACCGTCGAGGTAGTCTTCCTTAGTCGATGTTATTAAAGCAACCTCGAAAACAAAAGGGTTGTGCCCTTGAAACGGGCCGAGTGTTTCGCAACGTCCTCTAGAGCACCTGCAAGTTAACATTTCCCGCAAGTGACTTTTCTTTCCTGCATGGAAAAATGATTTATTTTAACATAAGGTAATATTATGCTGATGGGATTGAGCTTTTGCAATGTTTTTTTAAAATTTAATTGACTTATATAGTAAAACAAATAAAAAGGTCGATACAATTACAAATTAAGGATTAATTATTCTTTGAACAAGTACAAGTGTACACTGTATATAATTTTTATAGTCAATAAGGGTGATTTAACATTAAACAAAATATTTTGTGTGCGTTAAAAAGGTTTCTTTTATGCAGAATTGTTTTAGAATATTAAGTTAAGTTATAAGTCATAAGATTTGCCTGTGTCGTTTGTTAACGTGTTGTCTAATTTGCCGCTGATTAATTTCAAACTTTTTTTTGTGGGAGTATACCAAGAGTATTTTTAGTAAACAGACTTTTTACATCGAGCGATAAAGAATGTGATCTAAGGAGATCTATGGAGTTCTGAATTGAATCTTTAGAACAGCAATATATATTATATTGGATAGTAAGTTATTGATGTATTTGCAAAGTTTGTAGCATGTGATTTCGTCAAGGTAAAAGGTATTTTTAATATTAAAGTACCTAAGTAAAATGAGTAAGAAAGAAGGTAACGATTGTCAATTATTAATCTTTAGCAGGATGAAAGAGAAACGTTATACAATACAGTTTGTATTACGACCGCACGTGAAACTCACCTGTACTTCTAAAGCGTGGTAGGCCACTATTAGGCCCAGGAGAATCACAGTCGAAACGGATATCAAGGTTTTGAGCGCGATTGAATAAAATTCGTCCTGCAATAAACGGAATCAGATGGTAAGCACAGAAACTGAGCCGATATCTCACTTTGCGATAAACGCCGGCACTTGAGAGTTCATTTTCTATAACCATTACTATAATACCAAACATGCCCATCACCAAGGCGTAGTCACTAATCCGCTTTCTCTTCTCGAATAAGGCCTTGCGCCGGCCAAGCCTGTAGCCCACGTTGGGCTTGTGCTTGAGGCTGCCAGATGACGGTCCCTTGTAGACGCCTCCGCCGAGAGTTCGCTCCTCCATAAAGCGCGGGTACTCCACGTGGCTGACGAGAGCGACGCTTGGCTCGTCCGACTGCATCCTGGCGCAGCCGACGTCTCTACCTGAGCTTTTCACTGCACCAGGGATCGAAAGCGTCGACACTGGCTTCCGGAGCTGCAACCCCACCGTCGTGATTCACTCATGTGCGAGGTATACTCAGGGTAAGAGCTGCGCGCCTCCCCTCGTGGTCTCTACCCTCATTTTCAAAAAGCTTAACTGGAAGCCCAGCACGATTGAACTTCTGTGATTTGACATCCTGCTGCTTGGCTTGTCAGTGACTGTCACGGATCACCCAATTCAAAAAAATTATATAAACACTGCATATTAAAAATTAACGGTTTTTTAATTTAAAATACATTATTTCCAAGTCGCCGTACCTAATTTGGATCTGTTAGAATGTTGAATATTTGAGAGCAAAGCAAAGAATCGAAAGAAGTTGCAGACATATTTAACGTACATAAACAGAAGTATTATCCACTTTCCTTGTTGGACCTAAATCATCTTGTCCCTGTTCTTGCGGTGCCTTATCCAAATAAAGATTATCTACATGGCTGATTCCAGAGATCATTTCAGCAGGACGGGACACCGCCAAACTGCGAGGTAAAAAATAAAACTATTTTTCCTCGACCTTAAGTTACTTTCTATATAATTATAATTAGGATCTATTTTAACCTATTGTACTAAAAAGGAGTTTAATTTTGAGCTCATGTAGTCATAACGAAAGGTTAGTAGACAATACTTTTCTTTAATGACGCTCTTAAATTAATTGTATTTCGAAGGAATATACATGAAAATCCTTGATGCAAACCCAAAAGAATGTTTTGCGCTGGCGGTTTTTTATCACCCCAAACAAATCCCACAAGACTGGCTACAGACAACTTCTTTTTTGCTTGCTAACGTGGTCAAGAAACCAGTTAGCGTTTCTTAGCAATAGGCTCGCTTGGTACTAATCTGGAAAAAAATTTGGACGTAAAATTAGTGGCATCCGCCTTTAAATTCTTAATAAGCGTCATATTATTGATGAACACGAGTAGGCACTTGCATTTCTAACAAATTGAAATGTTGTCTAGTACCCCACAGCGTACCATAGTATTACCGATTATCAAAAACGTAACAAGAATGATAATTTTAGCCAGTGCCCTTTATTATTGAGATTTCAGGAGCCTAACAGTCACTGATAAGCACATACAGTGTAATCAATCATATCTCCGTAATAACAGAAGGTAGAAAACAGAACGGAGTCAATCTATTGAATTAGAATATATAAGAAGGAAGTTAGCAGCAAACATTAGTGCACTCGTACTCTTTGAGAATGACGAAATAGTGTGACATTCTTAGTTATCGAACAATACTTGTCTCTACTTCATTATTTAGCCTATCTAGCTTGGGTAAACCGTAAAAACTCCGTTTTAAACTAACTGCAAAACGACATCAAAGACATCTTAACATCAACACCATTTCGCACATAAAAGGAAGATGCACAAGCTAATTTAAAATCGCTTTTCTAACCTCCTTCTTGTCAAAGCTGCATACAAGCGGTATTGGATCAAATCAAAACCAAGCAAACTTGAGGATACGCCGTACAATGCCAATACCTGTTCCCTTAATTTCGAAGACTTCTTTGCGAAAAAAGGTATTCCACGGTTGAGTTTACTGACAATTAGATACTTTTAGTCACAGAATTGGCTTTACTAATAGGAGGCCGGGCAACTGTTTTCATTCAACTTTGGAACACCTCTACTGTCGGGATGTAAAGAACCTGTACTTGCATTACAAAAGAAAATTGTTATTCGCAAAACGACTTCGTTTGTTAATTTTGTCGGCGAATTTTTATAAAAATTTGTTGGCCTATCAAACTTCTTCAAAAACTGCCCGTCCTTGAGTTTCTGAGTAGATCGATTACCTACATATTGTTAACCGACACCCTCTGGGTATAACTTAATAAATCCCATGTCCGTTAAATTCAGATGAACCTAGGGCACAATGGAAAGCTTTCGTCGGTTTAAGGGGATGAAATTTACCGTCGAAGGCCGGTCCTCTCAGTCATATATCTTACGACAAGGACGTAAAATTAAACTGCTTAGAGTGACGCGTGAAATCGACGTTAAGCAAGAGCGAAACGGACAAAAAGCACTTTGGCCTTCTTGAGCGATCGCGAGGGTTGAAAGTTTCTCAACTGACCTGAAAAACCAAAGGGTGGAATGACGTCAGAAAAATCAACAACAATGTTGCACTGAACTATCTTTGAAATAACTTCAAAACGAAAAGTGACGCACTCGCCTCGGGTTTTCAGCACCGTCTTTCTTACATAATAACCTACAAAAACCGTCCTATTTAATTTTTTGYGAAATCGAGGAAAGAATGACACTTTTTCAAATGGTGTCCTTTACTGCKGTTTAAAGAAATCATGTTTGGTATAGKAAGCAAATCGCTCTAAAATAAGTAATTATTTATTATATTTAATTGGGTCATATCAAGATTATTTGGCTTTGTAGTGTGGCTACATGACAACAGAAAAAAAAATGTTGTAACGAAACTTTTACGGCAAATTTTGGATTTAATGCCTTTCTTTATAACGTGATATTAAATACGCCTCGTTGCGACAAGCTTAGGAACTTCAAATAATTTAAGTAAATTTCTTTGGTACGTTTTTCACTAAAAGTTCTTTTCTCTAAAGCGATAGCGTTAGAAGTTTTCAAAATACAGTATTCTTAGTGAATTAGCCTGCATAATCAATTATTTTTATGTTTAAATACAACCTGTAAAAAGGTGCGAACTGATTAACTAAATTCTAATCAAAATTGCGTGGACATATTCGTTTTTAAATTGCTTTAACCGCCCACCCTCTATTTATGTGTCTGTAACCCACAAACATAATCCGTTTGCATAAGGTCTTTTAATCAATGGTTATGCGGTTGAAGCGGAATATTGATAAACATCAGCTTTTGCCCAGATTCATAAATTCACAGACGAGTAAACTGAATATGCCAAGGATAAATACAAATTAAGAAACAGACGATAAGCGCATTCTTTAATGAAATTAGCGATGAGGAATAAACGTTCCGCAAATGAAATCGTTTTGTGGTAGCTTCTGTGTACGCCGCGACTATTTTGTTTTCTTTTCTTTTAACTGCGACATTCCCTTAACAAGCCCAACCACCAAGGTCGATGAAAACAGGGTTAATTGGTTAACCTAATTTGCAAGTACAGGTTCGTATCGTGTTTGCTTCATTGTTGTTCGTGCGTTTACTGAAAAGGAAGCTACGATGGGTTTCTGCTCTCTTTTCATTCAATGGACACAACCTATTTACATTACATTATGCTTGCGTGTCTCCTTACCCTCTACGCTTCAAAAACTTTGTCCTAAGACAAGCAGCGTGATAAAAATTGAATTTGGTAGAGTAAAGAAACAAGCTCACGTGAGTGGCCAAGTGTTATTTAATCCAGTGATGTTTAGAAAATTCGTGAGTGTCGTGTGCATTTTAAAATGTTCAAGTGTTGTGATGAAATTGAAATAGTGATATTGTCATGATAGCGCCTTGTTTTCGGTCCGTGTACTGCTAATAATCTACTCAGTCAATACTGCAAGGTGCTGTATTGACGTTTTAGGGTTGATATTGTACACATACTCAAAGATAAAAAATTTCATGGATATTCTTTGCAATATTTTTATAAAAAAACTGGATCTATGGCATTTTTTATGATCTTGCAATCTTGCAGCATTGAATGAGTATTACTGAACTGTAGTGTTGAAGCCTTCAGTTTCCAAAACAGAACTACTCCAAGCCGCAATCTTACTGCAATCTTCTGCTTAATCGATTACTACCTCAATAGGAGTTTCAAATCGTAAAATATCTGGCGCCTTAAAATTTAATTTCTACTTCCATCAACAGCTGCACAAATATTAACGTCTGCAGCTTGCGCCGTAATGTTCCTACATCAATTTTAACTAGAGAATTACGGAATCCAATTTTTCCAGTGACTTCCCATAAAGAGATTACGGGAGATTGATTTGAGATTGAAGTCGGACTTGGACAAAAAGGTGCGGCTTTATTATAAGAATCCCGCCAGGCACTAATCAGTTTTGTGAAAGGGACAACACGCGGGAGCTTTTCTTCGGTGGCTAAAGAAGTCGCTGTCGTACTTCTCTTTTAAATGAAAGCTCGCGAGGCCATCAACGCTGTCTCGAACAAGCGAAAAGGTTTACGGTTTAGTGACGTGGTTATAAAATGAACCAAGTGCGACGGCGGTTGAGGAGGGTAAAGAAAACAATGTATCCTTTCGTTTTGGTAACGTGGGAATTACAATTGCAATGTAAATATGAATTTAGTACCCGGAAATGTTGATTATGAAAGTTAATGTGGTTTACGGTGTGCGCCATTTTGCATCTTTTGTTTGAAGCTCTGCCGTTCGTATTCAAAGGAAGCGAGTACTAATGCAAAGCTGGTGGGGTTTCCTTTTACCTAACAGCTACGGATGCACTAGCGATGATCTACGCCTATTGGTGACGGCATAAACTAATGTATGACAATATCACTACAGCATATCGCTGAACAAGGTAACGTGCATGCCAATGTGCTCTTGTGCCTCTACAAAGTACCTTTAAGGTTTTGTTTCCAGAGATWAGCTCGCAACATTTTTTTAATGACKGGTACAACAAAACAACGGAAACTTTTGGCGAGGGCAATAAGGCAAAATGTTGCTGGAAAGTTTACAGAAAACACATCCTTAAGGTCCATTTTTGACGCAACGCCAAATTTTATTCACTTAACCTCAAGGCGAGAAAGTTAGCGGACCAGCTACGAAATGTCACGTCTGTTATTATTATTCATAAYGCAGTTAAGWACGAAAAGGTATAATAACWTATACCCGGAGGGTCGGAGCAATCAGATTTRTACACACACCACGGCCACCGAGCGGAAACAAAAGACTATGTAAGCACGTTCTGTCTAGAGAAATCTTTCCACTCGCCCTTGAACCGAAAATAAAATCCGGAACTGCCTCTACGAAAAGACACTTAAGGCAATTGAATGTGTAAATGTAAATAGGGGATGCATTATGTATTATCGCGGTATGATAACAGAAAGCCAGTTTAGAATGTCTGTTTTTAAATCTGGGTTTCATTTAGCCATGAGCTTTATTTAAATGATTCTGCTTGTGAGCTTAATTATGAAAAAGCGTTTAATTTTTTTTTAAACGAAAACCCGTCTTGAGACAACAGCGTGCGGCATAAAAATGTACAAATTGAGATGTTGGCCGACGATGCATTTCAAGACGGTGTTTCTGTGATTATTACCTGATCCATTAAAAAATTCCTGTCAAGTCTTTCGTAGAAACTTGTAACAACTGTTTACAAATTGGAAACGGTTACAACGGTGGTACGATCGAGTGAACAAACACATTCTGTTTACGATGCAACGGAACGATTTTAGATACTGCGGACCATCGTATACTTGAGTTTCGTGAATGAGGTTAAGTGAATAAGAACGTGAACTTGAGAGAGCTCTTTGCGAGTGAAAACGCCTTCGCTGCCCACCGTTCTCACATAGGACACAGTATCGCTGGTAACTTCGGTGAGAGCGCGCTTCAATCGTGTACGGCGCGCCTGCGCCATCGTCTGGGTGGACATCAGCATCCCTGAACCCTGCGTACGACCACACTATGGGATATCATGTTTATTGTACCGAACTGTTTGCTCCATCACATTGCGTACACGCGTTCAGGTGTTTGGTTGAACACCCAGTTAYCGAAAATGAAAAATTGATGTTTTTTTTTTAAAAAGAAATTTCACTGCTTAAACTACACATGGCTTTTAATGCAGTAGGTATAATTTCTCGTATAAACACGAAATCGCTGGATACTGAACGTTTAAGCGATCACGTACGATTTTAAACTTCAAAAGCCACTTGTAGTTAAGCTACCACACTTAATTTTAATTCTACCAATGTATAGGGTGTCCCAAATTGATGGTTTCCTTATTGATTCTAGAAAAAAAAACTAACGCTCATTCACGTTGTCCTTTTTGAGAAAAAATCGTATTTTATTTAAACGTCATATTCATAATAACGTACCTTCTTATTTTTACTTTTTTTTTGTGATTCTGGTTGTCTTTGATATAGTGATTTGAAGTGCCCACAGAAGATTGTCTACAGTTTTCAAAGTAACACAATATGCATTGGAAATTAAATAAAAGTTTGTGTAAAATAAAAAAAATTGAACGGATTAAAGTGACCATACAATATTGTGGCAGTTTGACGACATCTTAGATGTTAAAGAAATCTCACATGTAATTGACGAACTGAGTAAAAACTGAAAAATAGAATGTGGTCTCTCCTAACTGAAGATTGATTACATTAATAAACTCCATAGTGGTTTTCTCAAAAAGACGACAACGACACTGTTACATCGAACATCCAATTTCGGACACCTTATACAGACTAAATACAAAATATTGCGCCATAAGCACAATAAGGCAATATGTTATACTTCATTAATTGCGCAGAATACTTGTAATAATGAACTCTTTACATGAATGTGTAGAAGAATAGGTGTAAGATGATACGTGTCAGATTGTGCCTCTTAAAAGAGTGTATTTCTAACTGCCAGTTTCTGCTTCTAAAATAAACACTAATAGCGCTGCAGGTAAAGTGCAACGAACGCAAATTAAGCGCTACGAGCTCTCACATCTTACATATGCACAGTATGTCATTTATTGAACGAAATGCAAAGATGTAGCCGGGAAAAAAATTATAATCGGTTCAAGTCTGTTTGCACGTACCGAAAACAGAGCGCCGATATGGTTCGAACTTGAAATTGTAATGTACTACTAAATCGTCTCGTTACTTCTAACTGTGTACCGCAATACCTAACGTTGAAGCATTTTCAAATTTAAATAACGTTATAGCTGCTGAAAAAAAAACCTCGCCGGCATATCCATTTACACAGCTGTGATGGTGCAGGGAAGCATACTTGTGCAAGTGTACGATAGTAGTCCATTAATGTTATATATATCTGAAATGATGAAAAAATTGGAGAAAATATTTTTTAAACAACTTTTTGTTTAAACAGCGGGTCGATAAGTTTTTTAATAAAGTAGTGTTTGGAAGAAACTAACTAAAATGTTCAGTTTTACGGCAATAAAACGATTTTTAATGAACCCTTTTGATCGTGCTTTGTTTTATTTAAAAGAAGCTTAACAGTCCTCTCACGGCGACAAATCTGCACGCCAGTAACGAGTCTATTACTTAACTAGATGGCACCGAAATAAATGGCAAGCGAGACCGATGCCGAAAACAGGAATATAGGTATATAATTCCCGTTGCGGTAAGATATCGTGCGCAAGAGATTAATAACTGCAGTTCGAGCCCTAGCGGCTTATTTGCGTTCGTTGTACTTGTCTCTGTAAAATCTGATAATCCACGACGAAGGAGGTATTTCCACAGTTTGGCCCGTCAAGTGTGCCATACTCAAAGTACAAATGGTTAAAGTTAGTTTGCCTGGTATATTCTCTTGGTGAATTAGACACGGACTTAAATTGGAGCACTTGATTAATTATTTAATGAGCAAACACGTTCGGCTATACGGGCGGAATTTAAATTTGTTCTGGGTCAAAATGCGTCGTAAAGTGAAAGGTTCCGCGAACATCTTTAACTTTACGCTTCTGGGGTCCAACCCCTAATATCCGAGGAGCCACATGTGAAAAAAATTAACGAGGAGATAACTCCCCTCTTGGCGCCAGGTGTTGTTTTGGTCGGTMTGAATCAATTTATTATAAGGTGGAAAAACCTTCATCGCCGATGATTACGAAAACGCACCCCTTTTTGTAGTCCTGCTTCAAGCGATTTCGAACGACTGGCTCGTCTCGGTTAATTAGCCATTTGTAGGACATAAGAAATGTTTCAGGTGATTAAGAGCCGTGCTGACCCGTCGATGTTTTCTACCAATTAACGGAAAGAGTGTAAAAATCGACAACATATCACAGCGTCTCTTGCATACTTCATTAATTAATTAATTAATTAATTATACTAGTGTCATATCATAAAATTAGATTAACGTTTAACGATCGCAATACTCGTGCAACTTTATAAAAAGAAGCCCCTCGAGATCCAACTCCATTCAATGAAACAATAAGCCCCCCAACTACGAACTACGAACCCCTAAAACATCGACGGGGAGACAAGAATTAAAAGCCGGCGAATTCGCCTGGAGCAGAACATATTTACTAGTTGCGAGGGCCCAGACTCGGTTCGAACGTACCTGCCGGAAGTTTCTCATGGCTCCGTTGATCCGGAGCGAGTCGGCTGCTATGCCAGCTATGCCGCCTTCGCCGTGGTCCCGCAGCTGTCTCAGGGAGGTCGAAGGAGCCGCTCCGTGGACGCAGTTCGCCCCGCAGCACGGCGCCGAAGCCTCCGGTTGTGAGCTCTGCCGGATTATCCTGGAGCCGGGCAATGTTGTCACTACGGCAGGCGTCGCCATCGGACACGAGCCGCACGTTACCTTCAAAGTCGAATAATAATGATCTTTATTCATCCATCATATCATTAAGACATTGGCATTGTCATAAATGTAAGTATGAAGCATGAATATCTACATATACAGGTATACATATTGAAATACAACACACAAACATAGATTGTACTTATATATGACGCAATGTGTCATCAGCAAACTGTTATCAATATATATTCATGTAAGTCATTTACATATAAAGAAATAGCATGGGGCCAAGGATAGATCTTTGTGGTACTCCCTACCTCGTTTCATATGTTATATAATTCATATTTTCCAGTTTCCACCGAACTGTTCACAGCAGTCGTCATAACTTTTGAACTTAACTTGAACTTCTTTCCGACGAATAATGATTCCATTTGTCTGTTGGTATGCTCCCTTATGACATATTTCTCTAATTTAAATGCCGTTGACAAATCGAAAAGGCCACCAGCTATTATTTCAGCTAGAGCTTAATTATAAATTCAGAAACTTTTTATGACTGTTGTTGGAATATCATCCACTCCGTTTGCATATTTGTTGCATAGTGTTTTTGTAACTTTATTTTCGTCGTGAACAATGACCGGACTAAGGCACAGTGTATTATGAAATTATTTTTTTTGATGTTGTATGGTGATTAAGGAAATCGATATTGTATAAATCAGCACTTGGTTCTTTGAAAAATTCTTTAAATTTGTTAAAATAAAGGTAACAATGCATCACTACTTAATGACATCATTGAATTCATTACAAAAACATACAGCGTATATAAGAAGAATTCTTCGCGGTGAAAATGTTTTTGTTTGCAAATTACAATATATTTCATACTGTTGTAATTTCTGTACTTTATCGGTTTATAAAACAACAAAGGAAATTCCTAATTCGATGCCGAATCTCCATGTCGGGGGCAAAGCGCCTACGGCAAAAAGTTTTTCTCTTTGTAAAAATTAATCTGTTTTCGTTTGCTTTGTTGCCATATACTGAATCTGTTTACTGGTATATCTTTTGAAAATCACGACATTAAATTCGTGCTGTAACGATGATGCGTCCGTCAAATGCACGCTTTGGTATAGCTGCTTTAATGACACACAAAAACAATGCTTTTACTGGTTGAGGCACATTTACGCTGCACTCGGTTTTTGTGTATATTTGTAACACGATTTTTGATTGCTGGTTTATGGTGATCGTCATGGGCTAATACAGTCATAAAGGCATAAAAGCACACACAGGACAATAAATAAGCAGTTACCCGAGCTACAAACAAATAATAATGATTTATCGCACAAAATATGCTATACCAAATAAGTTGATTTTTAACTCATTGGATTTAGGAAGTCGCTTTTATAGTCACATCACATTCAGAATCATCAGCTGACTACTAACTACAGTCACTATAGAACGTATCTGTCACCGTAAAAGCTTATAGTTTTGTAAGGATTAACGGGGTTCCACTGCCAAAAATTATTCTTCTTGTGATCCTGTTATCACAGTTAAACCACCGACGACGGCATGTCATGCTTTAAGCGTTGTACAGTTTATGCTATTCAATTTGAAGTGTTTACGAAGTGATAGGCAAACATTTCATCGACTATCAAGCTAAATCTCGTAATTAATCGCTGGGAGGGCCGTTAGGATTATACGTTTCCATGGTTAAACCAAATGCCCATTTTGCTTTGTGTATATTTGTAATCCATTTAAAAATGTTAACGAAAGGGATTCTGTGTAATTATTTATCAGTCTCCTGAGCAAATCTTTCTTCAACACTATAAATTGAGCAATAACCTTTTGATCTGCTATCCTTCCTTCCTTGAATATGTCACGTTTAGAATTTTATATGGAATTCGTTTACATTCACAAGTTATTATTTATATGTAACTAGTGCAGTAGGTCGCCTATTTATCGAATAAAGCTCCGGCCGGTTGCGTGAATTCAAATACGCAGAGCTACTAGAAATGATTCCTACGCTTTGACATCCACTCACAACATCCTTTTTAATGATTTAGATAAAGGCGTTTCTATAATTTCACCTCTACGGACTTTTGTTAACGTGACAATAGCCAGAGCACGATTCTTTCTGCATTCGCAAAGAAAGCTGAGCACATTGTAACGTTTGGTTTGTATTTCTGTGCGCTTGTATTATTCTGTCACAAATGTGACAGGTTCAAATGAACCTCTTCCAGCTTTTAATTACCGAGCAGATTCTTTTGTGTTTGTGATGAACTAAAATAATAAAAATAAAATAAATTAAACTTGACTGTTGTATAGATGCAGGAAGCAGATAATATGTAGAAAAATCTGTAAACGCCACACACTATATTATAAACGATTTGCTATATCATTCATTCATTCATTTTTGCCAACCTTCTATTCCTATTCCGTATTCCGTATACGAGATTTCCACTACGGCCTTGCTTTCACCAGAGCATCATATCATTTCCTCCTGCAGCCACAAGCCAAAACGAGCGTAAAAAAATGGATTTACTCGGTACAAACCCATACGAGCGCAGAGGTTGGCCGTAATTGCGTGTTTAGATCCGCCGAAGTTGTGTCAGGCCCTACGGTCAAACATTTCACCAGATCCGGTTAAAATACGACCATCACGACGAGGGTCGGGCCCTTCTAGACAAATAATCCAACCCCGCCGGTGCAGATCTAATGAGAACATTATAACCGTTAATTAAAATTTCAAAGTTCCTCGTAGGCAATTCAGGATGCCCGAAGCTGATTTGCTGCCCCCTAGGAAAATCCTTGGCAACCGGCGTGGACAAGGATCCATTAGAACATGAACTTAACGTGCCTTCGTCGGATTAATACGTTAAGGTTCATTGTTGTAAATATAAGAAAATTGACACATTTGGATTACAAGTTGGTTTTATAACTATAAATTTAATTCGAGAGTAATTTATTGCAGGATTCGTTAGCCAAATCAAAAAGTAGTTGCAGGTGATAATCATCATCATGAAAATTATAAGTCAGTCATGTTCCGTATAATTTCCTGTAAGGGTTTCGATTAATTAAAAGGCTAATAGCTAGTAATGTTTCCAGGAGAGAACAATTCCGGATAGATTTTAACTAACTTTCAACTAAAGGTAAGTCAGACACAAAAATTAGTATTCTACAAATACTGATTTTCTCATTAACTGCTTTTTCTATTACCTGTCTGCTGTTTAAAATATCAATTTGCCTCAATCCACCATATAACTTGATCATTGTAGTTGTGAAAGCGATAATAGGTAAACTACTTATTCGTAATAAGAGGGCAGGTCCAAATTCCGCGGAATGACGTGGAAGGGATTTAGATATACCTACTTTTTTAATGCGCAGCTTATTAATTTTGAACGTCTCTTCGTATATGTGCTGTACTCTTAACTAAACAATTTTGGGATAGTATTTGGCTTTGCAACAACAACAAAAAAAACACCGTAACACAGATACAGAGAAAAACAAACGTGACGTGAATGTAACACTTACAGGTGTGTTCAGGCACGGACATGTACAATGGTGAGCAGACCTTACACTTTCCCTGGACACGGAACGTACAATTTTTAGGGTGGAGACGGGCGTTTGCGACGTTCTCCTCTCCAGTACGCCCCTGGTAGATGACGAGTACGGTGCCAGCTGGAAAGCGTTCGACGAGCTCCTGTTTCTTGTGGGGATGTTTGATGACAAATTCTGCTTGCAGCCCTTAACATCCAACCTGGAAACATAAATATAGCCGATGTCGTATTATGCAAATACGAATTGGGGATGCAAGTGCGAAATATAGGGAGAYGCAACCGGCGAGTTGTCACTGTCGTGTTTACAGGGTTGGGGAAATTTAAAATAATACGAAAAGTGATGCGGCAACATAAATCATTCAAGAGTACTGAACTGAAGGTAAGGTTTCTCGTTTTTATAGTAAGTATCCAAAAAAGAGGTCTAACCATGCTAGACCTACATATATCGAATGCAAACTGTCAGACGCCACATTTAGTCGGTTCCATGACGTTCTTCACAAATTTGGTCCTGCATAATTTATGTACAGTCAGCACTTCCTACTTTCCTGAGGGACTTCCATTTGAGACGAGCGCAGTTACTTTGCCGGCACTTGGTTGCTTTTCCCAAGGTCGAAGAAATTTATTTTGGAAACCTGTTTTGACATAGAAGAAATACCGTTCACCTTCAACGTAATGATGTGGGAATACGGACTGAACCTTCCGTAAAGTAAGTCCCTATTGTTAAAGATTTTCTGTGAAGTTTCATCTGAAAAGTGTTTTTATGTCTGTGAAACATTAACGAAAAGGTGTTAAGCAGAGTGTATTTGTAATCTGCGTAGTGTATGAAGTAATTCTTTATTTTTGGTTCGTTCGAATCTCCTCAAATTCTTTTAGGTTTCAAGAATGCCTAACTTTCAGGTTTTTAGATTTCACGAAACCTCACTACCGCACATGGATAACTATCTATTAGCAAACGTTTCAGTTTAAACCTTCCAACACAAAGGAATGAAATTTGCAAAGCAAATCTCGGGTATACCGAACAAATATTAATTATTACGCTACCAGTACTGAGAACCTAACAAGGCAAAATTGCTTATGTGAGTCGTCTTGCCACAAAGTATATATTTGCAACGCTTACGACTGTTGGTACTAATTACTGATTCCGCTTGTTTATCAGGACTTTGAAGACGCTTCCAATGAGATAAAACAATTAAAGCGCAGAGTCGTTTAAATTTTGCTGTACTCATGAGAGCTTTTAATGAAATATAAAATGTGTTCTCAAGGCTGTGAAAGGTGCACTAGTAACATCAACAACCAATCTAGAAATTCCGTACGTTTATCAACATTCACCGACAAAAAGTAGATTTTCCAAAGATGAACATAAAATCTTAGCGTGGTGCTTTCGTCAGCGAATGATCAAACTGAGAGAAACTTTACAAACAGATACGTGCCTGAATGTGACGTGCATGTGTAGACATGACGCCACCCATGCCATTTGGGTCGGTATAGTTGTTTGTCATCCTCAAAGCCATTCATGATGTATAGCTTCGTGAATCATGAGGGAGGCGGCCGAGCTGTATATAACAAGCCCTCTCTAACCAGGTAATGAGGTTAATATAACGGCCGTACGCCTCTGAATACCATGCCAAATCTACCCTTGTTCTGTTCTCGAGATCCTCCTTGGTAATTGGATATCTGTAGTGGTGGCTGGCGGTGCAGTCTTGAAAAAGACACGTACAAGGACGATCAAGTGAGAATAAACTAGGGATTCCTGCGAGGGGGTGTATAATGCCTATGCGGCTGTTTTACAAGTTATAATTATGCGTCTCTGTTTTTAGAATAGTGAATTGTATGCGAAATTAGATTATATGGGTGTGGACGACAAAAAGTAGCATTTAAGAAAATTTAGTAATGCTTAAATTTCCTAATAAGATATACGAGTATAGAAGGTATCAACTGTTCTTACTTAATAGTTGTAATAAGCAGCATGTAATCTGGCTCAAGAGTGTTATGTTCAGTGACGGGATGTAATTGTATCACAAATTCTAAAAACACATCATACCTAGTAGTGCAGTCGCTTACAGCACTTGTGCTTGTCGCTCATGACTAAACGATCAATGAAGCACAGAGTAATGAAGCACTATTCTTCTCACGTGGTTTATTGAACGCTTCCCTAGTGGATGTTTCCATCGATCACATTGGCCGGCACAAATGAACTTTTAATCAGACTCCAGATTTTCCAATCGATCATGCAAACATTTGCTTACATCTTACGATACTGGGATCGTCGGTATTGATGAGTTTTTGTTTGCCAGATATTTTTAAAACAGAAACGCTCCCTGGCAACATAAATTGGGGTGCGGTTWATGGCGTAGCAGAAGAGTTCGTGTAATCCAAAAGTGTTCTCAAATTCTGTACGATATTTTAATAAATAATAAAACAGCGTGTCGGTCGGATAGTATACAGTATTTCAGGTTGGGTTAAGGCGCAGGATGTGCGCATTTTTGTGTAACATTAATCGAGATTGAAATTATGTATTCAACTGAATGTCCGATGTTACACTGCTACGTTTCACGTTAATCCTCATGCAAGTAGTTACTAATTAATTGCGTATAAGCGTGACCGAGAGAGTCACACAGCTGTTAAGTTATTACAATGGGTTTGATTTGTGCATCCTAGTCGAGAATTTCCGCGGTGACTTAACTATCCATTAATTTACATTGGTCTGCAAAAGGAAGAACAGTTCTTCGTTGATCTATTTCGTACATTTCGTTTTGCAGTTGTTCATTTCAGTTCGCAACCCCAGCTTTATCAAGGCTCGTATAAAATCGTCCTTTGCAAGCATTTGTCGTGAATTTTTTGTCCTTCATTTCCAGCCTTCTTATAAATCCGGTAGTACCAGCATAAATTGAAAGTAACAGAATCAGCGGCAACTCTTACTCCCGGTCTGTTTTTACGTCGCTTCTTCCGTCGTCGAAATCATTTGCCAGAAGCCCTCGAAATTATTTATGTTCCTTTAAGCTACACCCTTTTGCACACCTCCTGTCTCGCCAGCATAATTTACGACATCCTTTTTAGGAAGAGACGCACCAAAAAAATAATCCAATGACGTGGCTTGGAAAGTCTCTTAATTTTTACATGCCTTTCCGCTTCCCATAAACTACGGATCTTGTGAGTTCTCCCAACAATACTAAACTCGTTATTAAAATCTTACATCTTTTTATCTATACACAATAGCAAAAACATTATTTTGAAGTATATTTTTGGTACTTGATAATAAAAATATGCTTCAATGAATGAATATGTCCTGTTATCAAATGATAGGTTACGAAAGGTTCTCAAACCAAAATTTGTGTGAAAACACAAACGTTTAATAAAAGACAAACAGCTACCCCAGAAGAAACACCAAATTATGACAAACATAACACAATTATCTATGCCAAGTATAAAAGATGATCTTTTTGCTGACGAAGCTTTATAAATAATGCACGAATCAAACAATATTTGCAAATAGCAGGGACCTCTATTTTTATTTCAGAGATGCAGTATACCTACGAATCTACAGAAAGAAAAATAATTCTTAGATATTACAAACATAAGTACAAGATCACGTCTTTTGTTCTCATCTTTTTTAGAATATCAATAAGATGTCAATCTTTACTATATTAAAACGCATTTTGAGCAAATGTTGACGTGATAAATAGAAAGGTTGGTATACGAATCTTCATTTAACGACATACCGCGAAATACTCGGATGAATCGCTTTTAAACTAAAACTGTCTAGAAGCATTTGTCCAGAAATATCTCAATAAGTGCACCGTGATGGAAGATCGTAAAAATAAACGTGTATGTAACTCAAACGATGCAGAATGCCTGGGTGTAAGAGCATTGCGGCATGTACAGATACACGTTGATGCCAAAGACATTTGCATAAAAGAAAAGAGAAGCGAGATATTCCCTGCACTAAAATTGTGCATCCGTGCAGAAGGTATGATATGGTTTTCGGCTTCACGTGGAAACCGACACTTGATTTGCCAATTTGCGCAAATCTATGCGAGATGATTCTCAGCTGTAAACAACAGCGGAAAATATATACTCTGACGCCAGCACATCAAACGATCTATCGATGAAACAGGCGGTGAGATGGAAACATCGAAAGTAATAACTTAAAAACGGAGCGTTAAACTTCCAAAGCGAGCTCAGCTTTAAGAGAAAATTACGCCTTTTAATGGTTTCTGCGAGCACTGGTCTGCAATATAATATAATATAATATAATATAATATAATAACATTTATTGTTCCCAGACTAAACAAACAGCAACAGCGCACTATCGGATGCCTGATTTGGAGATAAAGGGCGAAGGAACGTTTACACATCTGCAAGTCATCACGCCTGCACTCGAGGGGCAACTTTCATGCCACATAAATGATAAGGTAACTGTTTTAATTGCTTGCAATAATTGTTAATCATTTCTGGCCAGAATGATTCTTTAGAAGTGACTTGAGGACATGAATAATGTAGGAAGTCGAACTTGCATTATGTAAAATGGGAATCAACTGGCTTCAAAACCTCCTGAGGGGATAACAGGCAGATTTGTCTGAAGAAATTTATGCATGGGGGGGTTAATAGGTTCAGAAGATTAAATGGTGTACATACCTACAGTGCAGCTCGATGTCCGGTACGGACCTGGTACTGTTCTCTTCCAAGCATAACGAACCGTCCTCCTCGCTATCCGAAAATACGGATAGCTGGGGATGATGGGACGACACAAGGAACGTGGTACACTCTTGCCTCATCAGCACCGGTTTCGAGCAGTTAGCAGGAGAGGAAGCACTCGCTAAGGAGGCTGACGGACCCACCAGCAGGCTGGCGGTCTCGTCTTGGCTGCTCATCCTGCTGCCAGAATCTTACCGCTTCTTCAAGCCTGTGGACAATGATAGGAATTTATATAATTCATGTAACACTAGCACTGAAGGTCAACGTTGTTTAACCGGCACTTTGGTCATTTAAAATGTTGGGTAAGATCTAGTTATTCAAAAAAGGTGCGTGCTATTTATAGTATAAATGGTCTGCTAAGAAAGAATTCACTGTTTTCGCGACAAGAAGAAAACACCAGTAATCTTCCTTTTCAAATTTAACTGCGACTAACGTTTCAGAAAAAGAACATTCTGTACCGCATACGGGACAGAAGCTCCGATGCTGGCGCTTGAGAAGAACTGAACATTTCATCCATTGTACCAGCCTATATAGGGCTAATATCGGATCAAATCTGCGTATGTTTCCGGCAAGTAACGGGCTTCATTCCATCTTGTCAGTACACTGTGTTGAACACATCGTGTGGAGTGTAATGCATGCAGATAAAGCATACGTGAGCATTTCTCATCGATTTAGGCGCTCCCCAAGCCAGGGAATACAGCCAGCTATAAATATACGCACATACATACACTTCCTGTCGGGTATTCCGTTTTTGCCTTCTCACCACGAATAAGATGTCATAGTTTATTCACTCGATGAATGTGTTGGATTTAAAAGAATTTGAAAAAAAATGGAAATGCGAAAGGACGCTATGTTTCATAAACGAAAGTTAACACGAGTATTATTTGCAAAATATTTCACTAAAAGTATTCAGCGAATAAATAAAATTCGAACGAATCTCTTGGAATGTCATGATCATCGTTTCAACTGGAATACATGATAGTCTAAAAATATATGGGATTACATGAAATGCTACAATGCTTTTTGCATTACTTCCTCAAAAGCCTAGAGTTTAAGTATCCTCACACTCCGTACTTTTATAATTTATGGGCATTGTCTTTTTTAAATCAACTTTATATAGTGATGTTTAGGTAGACTATTTCGAAAATGATTGCTGAATGATAACACGTTTGGCTGCCAACGAATTATATTTTTGCTGTCAAATAAAAAGATTCATCCACAACAGCAATAAAAATACTACCTAGTCTATGGCTATTTATGTGTAGTGCAGAGCATCATACGTACCTTAAAAGCAGGATAATTTCTAAATCAAGGATAAGGTATATGTTACGGGTTCAATAATATGAACGGTCTACTGTTACCAATTTTATGGAGCGTCTGTTTAGTACAAAAGCAAGCGTTGCCTAGGAAGATGTAAGTAAGTTCAAAGCTAATTTTCTAGCAAGGCACTATCAAAGGACGCTCTAAAAGGACGCAAAGTTTTTGTGAAAGACCACGAGCCGATTTAATTTCCCTAATCCGACTTTTACACGTACTTTACGTTCTGTTTTCGAACTTTCTGTGTGGGCTTTTAAGGCTTGTATTTATTTTAAAGACAGTTAAGTTCGCTCAATTCTGCTCTTTGTGGGGATACTTTAACTATTTGCTGCATCAGTAAGCTAGCACATAACTGTTTGTATAGCCCTAGTAAGAATTAAGTACAGAATTAAATAAATAAGAAATTTCAAGTCCTAAACAAATTATATTCACCCAAAAGCCCTAAGAACTGGTCAAATCTTTCTAAACTGTAAATGCCACGAGCGCGGTGCGGTTGTTGTGATTAAATTGCGAAATGGCAAATTCAGTTTAGGGGCTTATTGTATCCGAACAATTTTTCCTGTATCCATGCCCGCCTTTGCTCGAAATACTTCCAGTTTATGGACTGCACTTAATCCGCCGAAGCTGGGAAAGTTCGTTAACGATGAAAATCCGTCCTGACGTCGACTAGTTGGAGAGCTCGCCCCAGTGGCGGGGTTTTCTACGAAGGTTAGACTATAAACGTATACACTATTCAGTGCAGATAGTAGCTATATAACTGAATGAAATTCATTTCCTTTAATCAATCAATCAGTTAATATTTAATATAAATTGGCTGTTCTAGTTTCTGCCCCCTTTAATACAAACATTTGTTTATAAAGCCACCGTTCAACCGACATTTGTTAAACGGAAAGTTTCCACCAGCATGGCGCCCTTCGTAGGGTATGTATCAGTTTTGATTTAATAGTTCCGGAGCGCCGGAGTGTTGGTAAGAAACCCCTTACCCATGAGACGTACTCGTATAACGTATACTTAATTAACCAAGCAATATCGCCAACTCGCTGTTTATTATTAAATGCTGAATACATAGTTCATATGAAGACATATTTTCCCAGGAGATAGCAAAATTACTAATGAATTCGGGTACAAGAAGTATTGTTTTCACGCTCTCACAGGTGTTCCTTTATTACGTCTGTTGCAGATAATTCACACGATTACGAAAGTACTTTCTGGTTTATACGGTTCCATTCCCCACGGAGTATAATTCAAATTTTAATTGTAATTCAAAGTAGTAAATAAATCTTTGTTAATATTCCAACCAAATGCTTACTGTCTAATTTAAATATAATAATAATAACAATAATTATTATTGGGTCGATTAGTAGTCGACTCCACAAGCAGATATGCATATTGATCGTTTTTTAGGGTAAAAACTAATGGCGTTCACGCATATCGATCTGGTTGTATACCTGTAATATTCGTTAATGTCCGCAGATACCCTTTCATGTTGAGTATAAATATTATGGCACGTTCGTCGGATTTAGCGTAAAGGAATTAGCCGCTTCATTAGACTGCGAACGAGGGTTTCCACCGTTCCACTAATTCGCTTAATAATTCCGGGACTAGGTACAGGTGTGTCCAGTATTCAAAATAATACAAAATCGATTGTGGCTAAATTATTTAGGCCAATTCTAGATTGACACCCTGCATAGCATCTATTCGTTTTCGACGTTTCCGTTTCCGTACATAACAATAAATCTACAACTACAATTCAGAGGCTTGTTCTAGCAATTAACAGTGTTCAATGTCACATCAATAAGCTGGACAAATTCATTATTTCTGCAAAAAAAATAAAGAACGTAACTGTATATTAATCTACAATCGAAGCGGAGCGCTCTTCAGTATTCAATTGAATCCATCACAATAACATAATAAAAAGTTATATAAAAAATTTACAACTCTGCAGTTTTGGTTTTTGACCGAAAAATTGTTCACCTATTTCTGTTATTATTTATATATCGTCATTTTTAAATAGAATTTTGTAACAATTTCAATAATTTGTTGTGTATTCCAGTTCTTTTTGACTTGACAAGTAAAATACATTAATTATTCTGCGCTGTTTTTGCTCCGCTTATTATGATTGAAAGTTGCTTTCTAGCATACTGATGCCAAATTGGCTGCTACAAAGCGACTGTGGCTTTATTGCACTTAATTAACCCGGCCGAAATTGATTAAGCAGGTCTCGTTAATTTTTGGGGCAACTTTCGTCCCGGGAAGTAAGGAAAACTTTAAACGAGCCCTTTGTTAATTGAAACTCTAGCAGAAGCCGATATAGAAACGGACACAAATTACAAAATAAATCCTCGATTAATTTTAATAAGGCACCAAGCGGCGCCCTCGTTTAATAAACAGGTCATTATTACAGCGATCTCATTAGTTACGAACAATATATTTTGCCTGCTAAATAGAGACCAAGAAATAACAATGGGGGTTGCTGCAACACACCACGTTTTTGTTTAAAACACAAGAATTGCTGTTTGTAATATCCCCGTAGATCTATCAGCTAACTGTTGCAGTTAATTATTATAAGGTGGCTTAATTGATATTTTTTGGCAATTGCTATGATGTCCAATATGTTCTATTAATTAATATTAATATTATATTCTAGAGTAAGGCCATCGGAGCTTAATATATTGTTAGTAAAGGACGAACTGCCAAAGGTTAACATTTTCTAAACGTCATATTCAGCTAAAATAATATCTTGTCCTTAACATTATTATGTTCAGAGATAAGTACGTAATAACGTTCACATTTTTTTATTAAATAAATTGTTTTAAAAACGAATTCTCACTAAGTATGCTTTTGAAACAAAAAGTTAATTCAATAGTCATTCCTCCCCACTGGTATATTTTCTGTTTTGATTTCCATAAAGCAAAACGCAGTCACTGCCTTAATTGCTGTTCATATGTTAATTTGCCGTGAATGCCAACGGAAGAAGCGTTTTAAACTTTTCGTTACCTCTGTATTAGTATTTGTATTAGTATTAGTATTAGTTTAACGCCAACCAGGCTTCAATACCTTATGTGGTAGGTGAACGAGGAAAACTACCATGTAGCAGTTAAGTGTAGATTGCACCGCGACGGAATAATTTTAATTTAAATTCCCCACCATCTGTGGCAAGCGATTATCCGGCGGAACATTACATTTTATGAATATCATAAATGATTGTGTCCAGCAATTGCATATCCGTGGTGATCGTAACTTTAAATTAACTGCCGCGTCAGTTTTATGTACACAGTTGTTAAATTGGACTGTTTCCATCCACCCCATCATCTCATTGCATGCCCGTTGTAGGAACCTACCAAACGAATAATTACTAGTAGGGGTCACGGTTTCAAATTAACTGATGCACCTTGCTAACGACTCCATAATTCTCCTTATTCAGGCAGTTTCCCGCTTAAATAATTTAAACTAAACCTGATTATACGACATGAGCCTGTCTATTAAGCTGCAAAGTTCATTAAGGCTAGTAAAAACGGCACCCGAACTCTACAATCATCTAAGTAGTTTCCTTGAGCTACTGTGCCCCAACATTTGATTACGACTCAGTGCATTAATAATCATACTGCCCTTTCTGATGAAATCGCATTCGCTCAATGTTTATTATCATGGCAACTGCACAATTGACAATTATTGATGTTGAGCCCTGAAAAGTTCACGTCGATAGAGAAAGAACGGAGTTAAGAATCTAGAGGCGGACGCCGGTGTTTGGTCAAGTAGATATTTTATGGCCATGTTTACACCTCATATTTTCGCTCGTTGCAGTTCGATCGAAAATTTTATTCGATGAAGCCTGAAGATGTTAAAAGTACGTTAAAATCAAATACTGGATTTTGCGGTAGTTTACAGCTGCTTCCAGTAAGTGGCACTCAATAGCAGATGCAGTATTTCTTTCTCTTTAATATAATCCCTATTTGATCATTCAAAAAACGAATGTAAGCTTTGCTTATTAAATAAAAACGGTTGTCTTCAGCATGCTTTCGATAAATCTTCTGTCTTCAGGCGTTTTTGCCTCTTATTACATAACAGAACAGACCCACTGTCAGTCCAAAACATTTACGCAGATTTATAACTACTTTTTTTTAATTCAAAATTAGCTCTGATATTCTGACACTATCAGGTGGTTCTAAATTGAAACCTTCTCCAGGAGAAAATATTATACGGAAGAGCTGAAATATGAAGATGCTCTTATGTCCTATCCCCTAATAAAAGTAATTCGTTTGCCATGACAGAGATGCTTTAATAGCATAAATAACACATCACCATAAAACTACCCCCTTTGTAAGTCTAAAATTCTTAGGGAGTAGAGGTTTTGAGAAAAGCGTCAAGAATACGATTGAAAACACAAGGACAGCTTATGTGACCTTCCCTTTTTTATGCGACAAAAGTGTTTCAGCATTTTATGCAAGTTCGTACCTCATCATGTCAATAACCTGCCCATGTACTTCCGCTTTGTATAGGGTTTTGCAATGCGCCATTTGCAGGGCTATTGATTTTGCTCAGATTTGCTCGAGACGTTAATTTCAAGATGCCCAGCGAAGCAAATTAAAATTTCACGAAGTACTCGCTTGGTAGCTTCGCACTTTACACCKACACCGTGTCGCTTCTGATTCATAGTACGCTGCATTATCAAAGTATTGCACACGGAATCTTGTTTTAGGTTGAAGTAATTCAAGAAGATGGACTTAAATTATAACGTCTGTTTTATGGCATACTCGTACAAATCGATGTGAGTATAAATAAATGATTTGTAAGCTGTCTTTAACAAACGGAAAGTTTCAAAAACTGAAGTTCGTGGTGTAATAACATTGTTTTCAAGTATGATGTCTGGGTTTACTAACAAGTAAATAATGATTTGTACGCACTAAAAGCAAGTAATTATTGTATTTGTTAATGTTATTAATATCTTTTGTCAAAATTTTGTTATCGTTTGAATATCGCAATATCACAGCAAAATAAGAAAACTCTTATGCAAAAAGCACCAGATGAATCTATTCACAAGAGTAATTTTTTAATGCAGGCTTTATACCCATTATTTAACAAGAAGTAGAAAAAACAATGTGTTTCACTTGTGCGAAAAGTTCTCTTCATTCTCTTCAACTTAATCTTTAGCAAGAAATGAACGCTTTTCAACACTCGTAAAACAAATAACTATATCACTGCAATAAAAAGAAAAATGAACTTAAGCATGAAATAATAAGCAACTATGTTCAAACTAAGCATAAAAATTACCACCGTATTTAATTTTTGTAGATGAAGGTCCAGCTTTGAAAACTTCAGTATTTTTCGAGCTGAAATAGACATGCTTCCAATTTACGGCAATGATATCATAAAATTCAAAACAAATACGCACAGCAGTAGGTCCGTTTCCTGTTTTCACTTGAACCGCACCTAAAAATCGCGCAGCAAACTTAATTACATTCTTAGAATAGCCCGGTATCTGACGGCTAACAAATTTTTGCTCCGCTAGCTGCCATTAATGTAAATCAGTGCACTGCAAACTCCTCGCAGGTAAATTCATTTATTTTCGTTAAGTACTCATCGCCCGTTGAACTTTCTTAGAAAGCTCGTTAAAACACTAATTAGAAGTTTGCATGTTTTTTTGTTTTAAGTGGATTTCAGTTGTTTTTGCAGAGTTCTCTTCGCCGGATCAGTTCAGAAATGCAGCGAATTCGTAACACTCGTCTGATACTAACAAGCAAGCTTTCCGCGAACTTTATGGCACGCCTTGTACTAGAAGAGTACCAGTTTATTTCCTTCTCCGAGTCGGGTGATTTAATTAAATTTTGTCAATTCGTAAATCTTTGTATAGCGCCCTAAAGCACGTGTTCTCCAAGTTTACCCACGTGCTCTATTCTCAGTCACGAGCTCTTTCCGAAATATAAATGTTATCTCTTTGAATAAGACGTTCGGGCGTAAGATGCTTATCCCTCTTCCCTTTCATACTTCATCTGATTGTATAACATAATACAGGAGCTTTAGTTGAACGTTACAGAGCTTTCCTCTTAAGGCGCATCCGCACATGATCGCAATAAAACGGCCATATCTTCTTAATAACAGTTAGGCAAAGATTCATTTTCCCCTCATTTTCTTTACGAACCATGCTTGAATTGACGTTTATATAGGCCCGCACATTTATTTTACGCTCATCTGTCAATTTCTCACCGAAGTTACTCAAAAGTTTCACACTTAACTTTAACCGGATTTCTAAAATAGAGTACCCTACGATAATCAGCAAAGCGTTTATAGGTTTGTTCCCCATTCAGTGTCAGTTCTCAATTTGAATTAATGAAACGGCGCCGAGCCGTGGCTAGTGAAACTCAACATGCCGTAAATTTTGCCACTGCTGCTTGCGACATGCTAAAAATTGAGCTGTTTTGCTATACGCCACCATAGAATGACACTGCAATTGCCCTTAAGCACTTGAAAAAGAAACGTTCGATTCTTACCTGTAGTACATTCATAATAATTAATTAACAAACCGTGAAGGTTAAGATTACATTTGGGATTCTTCAAGATCCCACAACATAATTTTACCAAATGAAAAGCTCCAGTTTTTTCTTCACTAAACAGAAGGAAACTTATTGTGCATATCTTTGTGCTTGTCTGTCTAAACGGCGAAAAAAACATTTGACTGATTTATAGCAAGGCACGTTAGTACCATGCTATGACATACTAATAATAGTATTAATAGGTTCAATGATACCTGTTGCAAAGGAGAAAAATTCTAAAGATCAATGCAAAAATTAACCATAAGAAAGAAGGACACTACATCATACGATTTAACAATCAAACTTTCAAAATAAGCATCAGTTGCAAATGAATGTCTAGATGCTCCACCAAAATTCCAAGAAAAAGAAAAAGCCCAGGCAAACGAGATCCCAAAATCATAGGAAAACCACCACGTGTGTCGCACATAGTGGTAGGCATACAATTGTTTAATTAACTACCGGCCAGTGTCAGAGGCACTAATTCCATTCGATGTTAATGCACTAATTTACCGAGCATGCTGCAGGACAACAAGAAGACATTTAATAATTTCAGGTTCTGACATTCACCAATCACCAAGATATTTTGGAGTGCTGAGTGAAACGTAGACAGCAAAATGAAGTGATTAAAAACGTGACGTCTGTAAATGTTTATAATGTGAATTTTTATTCAATACTTTTGGCAAAGCAATGATGTTCAGTGTAAACAACCATGAACACCATGCGGGCCAATAAAAGAAGCACTCAAAAATAAAACGAATTATATAATAAGTAAATGTTTACATGAGAGAGCCGGTTCTATCTTCTGCGATGAACAACATGAACACATGAACAAATTACCATGCTAAGCTATAATTACAGCTATTACATCATAGCATGATAAAAATACCTCGCCCTGTTAGTTTCGCATAAAAAAAACCAACCTGTAGATGATTTGTAAGCCCTTTCGTGTTTATCCCAATGGATATTAGTATATTTTTAACTCCTCGAGAATCGGTTCTTGAGCTACCAAGTATAATGTAATGGAAAATTGCAAAATAAGAGTGTGCATACTGTATCAGCCTATCAGCTAAAACATACCATTCGACGGTTCTTCTGTACGCAACGAATTCGTGGAGCCGGGGTAATTTTTCAAACTCTGACATTCATTCCTATAAAGGTCATCAATCAAAAATAAGGAATGAATTTAAATAGCGCGATACGTGAACGTGCGTTTGTTTGTTAACGACTGAATATTAGATGTTAGACATTACCAACGTACCTTGAGCAATTATTTTTTTCAAATACTTTAAAAATTCAAAAATTGGTGGATTGTTATGTAACCCCTTACGTACACTGAACAAATTTTGATAAAAGCAAGTAGAGACCTAAAAACAGACATTTAAAGTAGTACCATTGTATTGTCAATCAAGTTCGTGTGTCTTTTGTAGAACAATTGATTACCTTTGTTTTATTTAGTACCTATATTCCTGGCAAAATTGTACCCATTCTCGTTTTTGGGCCAGCCTAACTGACACAATATGTGTGTATGGTTAGATATAAGAAAATGGAAAATCCTATTGTGCATTCGGCAAGCTTCTAGAGTTTTCAATTTCCGTTTGTTTCTATTTGCATTGCACGTACGAGTTAACTCTCGGAGGCAGATTTTGAGGAATCGGTATCTATCTGAAAACCAGTGGGTGTTTCCGTTCATGCAGAAAAGAAAACATTTATATTGACATCGCCAGGCGTTTTTCTTTTGGAGTTATCAATAATACGGCATTCCTTGGGCGGAATCGTAAACACCTTGGTATTTAGGGGTTATTACACTCGGTATATTTAGAGTGTGGTTTATAATAACGAGATGTGAAGTGTTTCATGCAGCGACGTCATGTTTTAGTCCCACCATAGCGTGGGCACCGAAGATTTAACACCGATGGACGCACATTTATTAAGACGGGCATTTGTCATAGGTGGAAATGTCGCTGAATACTGTGTCTGTACACGCAACTGTGCTTTCCTTATTTGTTCCAGTTAATGCCTTATACCTGCATAGCAACCGAATTACAAAGATTGGTCAGATGCGCATGAAATAGAACATAATGTCAAGAATGTTGTCTTCTATTTATCACACATGAAGTATAACAATCAGGGGAGCACATTAAACAAGACAAACATAAAAGCAATAAATTAATGGATTGAGTTTGAATTTTCATATATACATATAAAGCATGTAATAAATATGCAACAGCGACAACACTATTGCAACCTTGGCATATTTAGGTTTCTGCAAGTTGGTATCTTTACTTCGGCAATATAATTACATATTTACTAAAGAGAATGTTTTGTGACATAATTACACTTTTCATTACCCTGCTTTCAATATACAGGTACTATACACGTAGGCACATTCCTTTTCATCGTCGCGAATGTTTAACATAATTTTGGCTTTTATCTCCTATTAAAAAAGCAAACTTAGTTAAGTGTAGACAGGCTTCGGTGCGGCGCAGGTAATTTGAAAAAGGGGCGAAAAAACAATATTGTCCGACGCTAAACGTGTCCTTTTCATACTGTAATATACCTGTGTAAATGTTTATAAAAGAGGCATATCTTGGTGTCGGCGATGTGAAGAAACAGCTGCGCTGGCGTTTTTACCCCGCGACGTGGAAACGCTGTACAAGCGCAAGTGACGAATTAATTACTTTCAGCATTCATGCCGCAGCATTGTAAACACTAAAGCGGTAATTTACATCAAGTGATTTTATAGTAAAGCCGAGGATAGTGCATTTGCATTACATGAATTGCAAATTTCGCCTTAGCGTATATCTAGGGCGCTTTGCAATTTTACATATTGTCTATTAGCATTTAAGATGGGGCATATGTTTCATACTTGTTCACAAAAAAAGACAGCTGTCAGAACAATGGATGTTCTATTTATCTCTGTTTGTTCTTTGAATATGCAATTTTATATTCTACTGTAATTCAGGACTGAAAAAACATGGTCAACTGCATTTCAGCTTACCTAAACATTTTCAGCCAAATCAATATACAAGAATATACAATATACATAATATATTTAGTTAAAACAGAACTCATGATTTTGCACCACTGCTGAAAATTATTGTATTTTAATAGCAAAGAATTATTGTGGATTTGAATTACACGGTCGTATGTACACAAAGAATGTGGGGAAAATACATTGGTAAATTCGATGAGGACTCATCTCCATGCTGTTTGCTAAAGGGACCGAAATAGACGGCTAATTGTTTCGCTACTGCAACCGCCAGCGCAATTGCGTTCGATGTCCCTTTCCCTTGTCAAGTGCAAACCTTCAGCACGGCAATTATTCTGTTTTTTGTTTCCCTGGGTTATTTCTGTCAAGTGGTTAATCAAGCCTGAAACGTATATAGTGTACTGTGGCAGAGCTAATGGAATGTATCTGTAGCCATCTTGTGTTACAGAGGATATTCCGCGGAGGAATCCAAGGAAGGAAACGTCACTTATAATTTGCGGCCGAGCTTTTAGCTTTGCCTGGCCTTTCGGCAGTTGCTTATGTGCACCTCGTTATACGTTGGAATACAGAGGCACCTCAGCTAATAAATCAGTTCGGGCTAACGCTGAACTATTGCCTCTATATATACGAAGGAAGCTTTAAGCGCACGAGTGGATGGATTAGAACAACGACACTCGATAGTTTGGTGATCAATGTGCACAACGAAATGAACATATGTCACGAAGGATGGAGTCTTGTAAAAAAATGTGATGGAACAATGGCGATACGTCATAAATTCGATATTGAGCACAGAAATCGATAAGAGAAGTTTTACTCTTTTTCTCGTCACATTTAACTCGAATATCTCTATAATAATCGTTTCGATAAGAAAGCGGTAATGACAAAAACAAAACTAATCGTCAGCTAAATGAAACGCCGACTACAAACTTTGTCATTTAAAACAGGATGACTCAAATAAAAGATATTCAGGTAGTCCATTCTACAGTTACTTGTTTTTTTTTGTGTTGAATGAAAGCTGAGTGTTTTTATCCATTCTAACAATTCGTTGCGGATGGATGTGCCCGCATTCCACGTATCTTACAAAATGCTCATAATGGAATCTCAAAGCAAATGACGTATGTGATAATTAAATCCTTTGAAGTTTGCATGCTGGTATGGTGGTTTTATGCACAAACGGAAGGGAGAAATAATGACGTGACCTAAAGGCTAAAGGCCACTGACTTCTTGAACTACTTCGTTTCATTGTTTGTCTAACATCTATATGTTTCAACACCACCTACTCCCCCTTAGCTTAGGAAAATGCGAATGTTTTATGCGAAAGAGAATCACTAGCAGAAAGAATTCGAGAGACACGTTTCTGCCATTGAAAGGGGATGCCCTTAGCGCAAACGGAGAAACTATTGATCTAGCTGGCAATTATGCAGGCCGTATTCGTATACAATATGAATCACCGTGCTGGCATGGCTAGCATTCCAGTTCCCGTTTGTGATTCGATGGAATTAATTTTTGGGGTCTTTGCTCGATCAGAATGATACCTCCTGGTGCAACGCTTTTATATACAAATTCCGTCAATAAAGATCTCTATTATACATTTCAATTATCAAAAACTGAAAGCAAGTAAGAATAAATGAAAAACTACCAACGCTTTCGTCCTCTTTTGTAAACTGTATACAAAGAGAGCACAAAGGTAGGACGCGACGTTCTCTCCACCTTAATATGAAAATCCTTTCATATGTGCTTGATAATTTATCAACCAATGAACCCTCTAAAAGTCGCATCGAACGTCGGTAATCCACATCTACTGATTGATGATTCTAGTACGCTTTCAGCAGCATAATGTCATTAAGAAAGCATCCTCCCTGGATGGTTTTTAGCACAAACGTACAGCAGAAACTACAGTCAGCTCATTTCTGTTGTTTACTATAAAAGACACTACTGTAACATCAATTATCACAAATTTAATATGCAGATAGACCTTTATCAACGCTGTGAATGCCAAATCGATTTTTGTTTATAATACAACAGTTACTTCTGCGCCATAGCATTGGTGATAATATAGTTGCGTTCATTAGCTACGTAATGTTAATATTCATTCGACGCTCTGTTTTTCCAGTTTTTAATGAAACTGTAACTCGAAAATGAACAAGTTAATTTTGACGCGGTTTTTACAGATCGACATCTAATTATTTATAAGTAAGGTTTTACGCTAAAAATATCACGGAAGGCCGCGTTATAATGAATTATTCAGCTGCTGTTGGGTTAAACTCAACTGTGGGAAGTCCGATTGGGTAGCTGCAAGAAGATCTGGAAAAAGGATATCGTACATTGCGTTGTTAGTCTTTTGATTGAGTTCCTACAAATATCTGTTCGTATAAAGTATGAAATCGTGTATAATTTTAAACAAAGTACAACTGAGTGCTGCATTTAAGTTTTATGTTCAACGAACTGTACATCAGTAGTCAACAAGAGCCAATTAATAAATGCATATAACTGTTTTTCTGCTCTCTCAGTAATGAAATCAATTTTTGTGATGAAATAATAAAAAGTAATAAATTACAAAATATATAGATGATTTTTTTATACGAGAGGAATATTGTTAGCGTTAAGTTTAATTTTAGACCATTTAATTATTGATTATGGGGCATTATCAGTGGTATTCTTCAACTGATCGGTCATTGCTTGGGGTTACAGTAGTAAAGTTTTTTTGACAGTTCCTTTAGATATTTTTTGTTTCTATTTTGATATCTATAAATTTTGTTTTTTTTCATATCATCTATAGTAGTCTTGCTACACAAAAAGTTCGTTCAATATCATTGAAAAATTAATATTAACTACAATAAGGTACTAGGTGGTTAAATCCAGTTATATTAAAAACAAAAATTACCCCAATAAGCAAAATTTGATGGGTTTTTTGTATTTGTAATTTACAAAAAGACAATGTTGTTTCTTACCTCCTATAATAAGTTATATTTGCCGTTTTAGTTACTATTTAAAAGGTCAGAACAGTTTCAAGTTAATGTTTAAGGTTTAGAGGCTTATGTTATGTTATGAGACGGGGCCAAGATGTTAGGATTGTTGTAATGTTCTTTTTAATACCAAACATCTATTTAAAAACAGCATCACACTACAACACGTTCGGAGGGGAGCAGTTTCCGACATAAGCGACGAGTTACGCAAATGTAAATTCATAAAGCAGATCAGCAGGAGGAAATTTAATTAAAGACAAGCCCCCATTCCACGAATTGGGATTATGACGGAAAAAGCATAAATATTGCAATGGAAAGACGAGTTTCGTCATCGAGGTAATCACTCTCGAAACGCCTTTGCCTAAATCCTGGCCCTCCTTGTACGCTGCATTGCATATTAAACTCGACAAAGAAGGAAAGCGACAGCTTTGCCTCGGGGTACGGCGTTTATGAACCTACCCTCATTCAAGAGCGTTAATAAATGATAAATGTGTCAGTCAAACGCGCTTTTTTAGCGCATTCCCCCTCAACTGGTGTCGAATTTCCACGAATTTTTGGCGTGCTACAGCCCTAGGAATGTGGGGTATGACAGGCATTTAATAATATAAAGGAAACCAAGTAGCTACGCTTTTAAGCATTTACCAGATTTTTTAAGGCCAACACTCAATTATCATCTTCCATCTAGTGGTTTATTTTTAAGGGCAGTCGTTAATGGTGGATTATGTCTTGTACACATTGCAGGTGCCATTATTTATAGATGCCATGATGATGACGAGTGTTACTGTGTTAGATTTAAGACTGGTTAGGATGGTTTCGACAAACTTTATTTTTAATAAAAAATCTTGACTGTCAATGCTTTCTCTACCTTATTTTATTTTTCTTTGGGTGGCAAATGTAGCAAGTCCTTGTACGGCAGTTCCAAAGAACGTGTTACATTGTTAAATTTGAAAGCTTCGCCTGGCACCGGCAACGCATAAAACTACACCGAACCAACACTGAAAGAGCAGCCAGTGTAACGAATTCAGGACTTAACTTGCCTATTCCGCGATTTATAATTTACGTATGAACGAAAAGAGAGAACGACACAGCTGTCGCTGGAAGAGCACTCCACCAGTTTTCAACACGCAATCAAAATTTAAAAAGGAAGCCGAGTTGTGCCACCTACACTGCCAAAGGGGTCTCTAACAGAACCGTTAGGTATAAATATCTGGAGAAATATTCGTGATAGGTATTAAGTAGAATTCATTGGCAGTTCGTAATAAAACATTATTTTCTTGTCAATTAGTCTTCGCCAAGGAAAACTGTGCAAGAAAGGCATCTGACTGAGATGTCTCGTTAGAACTGAAGAGAATGCTCGCCAACCTGACATTGTAGGTAAAGAAAGCAACGCTGAAAGAAGGGTGATCGAAACTTAATCGATTTAATTGAGTGCGGGATATCAAACTTTAAACGATTCAATGTTACCCCGAGCTATTGTACAGTAATGCCTACCTTATTTATTAATAGCGTTCGCCGCCACGGCGACAATTTATGTTTGCCACTTCAATGAAGATAGTAAAAACGATATCCCATAAATGGGGTTGCTAACGTTATTTTAGTGATGAACAGCAAGCTTTCAATTTCAAGTTGCGAGTAAGGTTATTTATTACTCGACTTACTTATACACCCACAAAATTTTTTTGTTGGGGTATGAAGTATCTATATACACATACAAAAGTTATTAATTTGTCCAGTTTATTCAATAAACTATCAAAAAGCTGAGTGAAGGAACTTATACACACCTTACAGCATTTATACTCCTTGAAATAAAACGCGCCAATGTGTTAGCTTCTTAAAACCAAAGTCATTTAGAGTTCGCATTATTTCTAAGATATTTAAGCTCTTTTCCGTGGCTCCGCAGTAATAACCGTTCGATGTGGAACTAAGTTGCAGATAGTTAAGACCAGGTAGCGACTAACTTCTAAACTAGTCGTCGGAACACTCCGAATATTTCATTTTCATTTTAACTGCTAAACTAATATGTCAGCCTTTAAGAAGGTCTTATTACTAGATCGACGTATTTCGCGTCCATTGTCAATTTTATCTTTTAAATTCGCCATTATACGCGACAAATTCAGTGATTAATTACAAATCGAAGCTGTCGGGCGCGATAATCCTTTTAATTATACGAGGACTATCGTTCGATCAAGATACATTTAAGTCGCGGACTGAAATGAAACCGTCAGTTTATTTAAAACCTAAGAGGGGGCAAACGCAAATAGAAGCAAACTGTTTTGGAATCATAGTGAGCTAATTTAAATTAGACTCTCGGCATTACGGCTATTTTAAAACCAAAATACAACAACAGTCAAGAATAACTTATTCGTGAACTTGGAATAAATCCTGACCGCACTTCCCGGATTTATCGGCGGGACCTTTTAATGTCAAATAAAATGAATAATATCAGATGGGAAAGCGCCAAAGCAATCACGATAAGCATCTCATTACAGAAAAGCACAAATCCCTACTTTGTTTAAATGTCAAGGTGTTCGTACAGAATTTAGAGCGGCAAACGAAACCGCTATGCCGCAGCCCTTAAATTATGTCAGTAAAAACTCTTGTTAAGAAATCGATAKGCKCGTATTCATACCGTATTTTTCTACTGTCACAGAAAATATGACATGTCATGAACAACCACCGCCGCTCTACTCTGAACAACTTCATAATTCAGTAGTGTATCATTTCACTCATTCGTACTCTAAAACATAAATTACTACAGTACAAGCAATTTACTATATCTACTGTTTGGAAAAACAGTTTAATTCAACCTTTGTTTCATAACTACGACTACATATCAAAAATTATGCTTCTCTATCTAATAAATTAAAGAAATAAGAGGAAAAAGAAGTAATCTCGGAAGTGTTTTCTGTTTTTAACGTCACTTCATTATCTATACCTATACAAATGTATAGGTATGGGCGTATTAACGTTAATAACAAGGTTTTATAGTTTCTTTTTAACGACAGGCTTTCTTGAAGCCTTAACAAACAATCTGCTACTTACGTTTTTATTACGCCTAGAAATTTGAACAACGGCACTTTAAACAATGTTCTAGAGCAAGCTGTCAACAATTTGCCGATTAAAGAAAACACGCTGCATTTTGCATAAATTGCATTACTTGAACTAGGTGGTCAATCATTTTCTCTTCCGGTTGCTAATAATTTTTTAACAAATTAAATTTAAACGTAAGACGACGAATTCTGTAGAACAGTTGTATAAATGAATCAGGAACTTTGAAATCTAAATTTTACACATAAAATAAGAACGTTTGTACTAGCAGTAGTAGCAACAATAATTTAGTCTAAGTACATATATATTTGACACAGGTACTAGTACCTTTTTTAGTTCGATTACTGCGTGACAGCAGGAACATCCTTTATATCAGCTAAAACAGAATTACAGAACTACAACCGCTGCATAATAACTCGAACTCTAACAAATGTAGGATTCATGATTATTGACTGTTACAAAATTGCTCGTTAATTCAAATACGGTGCCTGCTTTTACCAGTCAGCATTTTTGTTTAATGTGAACACCCCATGTGTGAATAATTGTATTTACTACGCCCTTGGGGGCCAAAGGCAAACAAGTCAACCCAAAATTGCAGCTTTTAGCTTCTAATTGGGCCCATTTTAATGCAGCCTACGGCTGACGTAATGGCTTCGCGTAAACCACTTTGAGGAGAACGTTAATGCACACAGCAACGGCTTTAAATATTTATTTTTTAATTTCACTAGGACCGACAGGACGTACGCCTATTTTTAGCTTTCATCGCTTTTACAACGAAACGAGGAGTTTCACAGCAAACGCGTTATCGTCAGTAATTATTTTTACGATTGAAAACACTGAAAACAAGCGATATTGTATTTCAGCTAGCATGGAACTCGCATGGACTCGATTCAAAAAGTCGAGTTTCTCAAAAGAACTGTATCTCTTTGGTAGTGTCTGTCGATAGGTACGAGGAATAAGTAAGAGTTTTCAAGAAATATTATATAAATCACACGCAATTTGCTGTAGACAAAGGATGAATAAAAATTTTATTCGCGGAAACAGAAGCTTAGCACTGGTTGAAGAATTGTTTTATTTCTTGTGAGGGACGATCCAACTTTACCGATAATGTACACATGCATCAAGCAATTCATGTAGAGCATTCTTTGCACGTGTATGAATAATTTTTGACGATTATCGAAATAAATATTCGGCCCTTTATGACGAATAGACCCACAGTGGCCTGGAACGATACGTCTTCCTCTTGGAACGTTTCCAGTAAAAATTGATCTGTATAGAGGTTTAGCTTTCTTGCAAGAAATAGGAAAACCTTCAACTTTATTTACAGCTAAAAGCTGCAAGCTAAGTAATTTAATAAGGAAATCGTTCAATAAAGATATTTACGTTTTGTATAAATTTGGTGGAGGAGTCGGCAATAATGTTATGTAAAGGAGGCTCAGTTGAAGGGGCATAAATAATTCCAATCAAGGAGGGATAAACGATGCTATCAGAGGGGAAGCCTCGTGACTAAAAGGGAATTTCAAAGTGAACACGTGCGTTGTGTCCGTTGGTACGTTCGAATGTTTACGTGCACCGAGGGGGAGGGGTGGGAGGAAGTATAGCTTACCGGCTTAAAAAAACGCGATGAACCAGCCCATTTTACATACCTAACGACTGAGAAACTCGTCTTTTTTGCTCACCTTTGGCCATTTCACGTTGATGAGACTGAAAACAGCGACGTCGCCTGGCCAGCGCGGCGAAACACTGGAACTAACATAACCGGGGGTGCGAAAAAAGTAAACAAATAAAAAACTATCACCGATTTATGATATGTACAATAATGCCGACGTGGTGTGCTAATACCGCACATCAACTGTCTCGACCCTGCTCGATACTCGGGGCATACTACACACGCTTTCCGACGCCAGCTGCGCGTCCCGATGCTCAGCGGCGCGCGTGTCACACAGAGTAACGTCGGTTGAGGGTTCGCGTATGGTTTATACATCGATTCATATTTAAACTGGCAGCACGCGATACAGACATAGATCGATGGCACATTGATAAAAATGTACCAAACAAATAAATATGCACCCCGACGCCGGACGATACAGCATTAAATATACTAAATTTCGCAGCTGAATACCTAATACGTATATGCCGATGGTACGACATATTATGATATTTTCTGTAAGCGACGACGAAGCTTCCTCAAACTGCTTTTGTCGATAAAAGACGACCGAGCGCAATATGCTAAACTTAGAAGTGGCCTTTCCGCATGAATCCACAGAAAACTCTTTAGGGGCTTAGTCATGCTAAGTTTCCAACGTTACAGTGCTGATGAATAACGCTTTACAATATTTACAAGGCATTTGTAAGAAAATATAGGAAAACTGTAGTAGTATTTCATTTCTCCATGTTTCTACCTTGTTTTACTATTCCAATATTTTCAAAATAATTTTAGAAATTATCCTTTAAATTAAATTAAAAATGAAGTCAATACACTTATTCGAGCTTTTCGAAACACCACGCAGGGCACCTTCGTCCACCCCGTAACTTTGTCGTAGATAAAGTTAGAAGCCTGAATTGTCAGTGACCAAGATGATATACTATAACTAGCTACATTCCCAAATTACATACTATTTGTACCTATAGTTCAGGAGCTATTGACAGTCGAAGTTGTCAAATTTTATCGCTGACATTCTCACTCATCTTCGGCGGTTTAGAGATTAACTCTTGTAACGAACAGAGCACTTTATTCACGAACAATACGGAAAAGTGCAAAACACATGTAACATACAATAAAAAAGAAAACAATTACCATATTCATTGTATATAGTCGAATACAGAAATGCATATTTTTAATAAGCAAGGGTTACTGAAGTATTAACTTTTGCAGGCATTGTTTTCTCTGTCTAATTATTCATAGAAGTTTGTTGTTTTTAGCAATAATAAACGTTCAAATACATGACCATTAATAGTCGCAGTAACACTTGAATCTCAAGTGGGAATTCTTTGATAATACACCAGAAAATGTGGTTTACAAATGTAAATGAACATTTAACCTCTTTGACTCATATTTTAACTCTGACTAGTAGAAAACAACATTAATGTGTAGTTTTGGTCGTGCAAACGGTGTAGATTATTCCGCACTCCTGGTGGGTTAATCGTGTGAACGAAACCGGATAATTTATTTTGTTACGCCACGTTGAAGGCGTCGGACCTCTCTCCCACGAGTTAATGGCACTTTGCATTTGAACGATCACGTACCAAAATGTTGTGGACCCGGTCCAGGAACTAGAAAATAAAAGGAAAATGTGTTAAAGCCGACCTGTAAACATAACCGAAATCACGCTTTCCCTGCCAAATCAAAACATACTCTCGAAAAAGGGGTACCCCTGGCCTTATACTGTCAAAATTGTGTTCTATCTATCTGTAACTGGAGCGTTCTTAAAAAATATTAAAGAAGGGTGTTACTTCTCTTGCAGACTGATCAGATTCACGAAGACGCCTGTGTAATTCCGTATAGAGGCACTAACCAGCAAGAGTATTTCTCATAGCGTCCCGTTGTTGCATGGCCCTCTACATCAGTGTCAGCTTCGTCGTTTTGGTTGGCCACGTACACAAAGGATCCAGACAAGTGCCTTATCGTCCTATCATACATCCCTCACTTATCTGAATTTCCGCTGTTAAACGAACAAACTAAACATCGATCTCTCTAAAGGTAGGCATGGACAGCCTTCTATCACGTATACTTTTCTAAAGAACCAATCGGAGAAGCAAACATGTTTCCAAGGCTATGTATTATTGATTCGTGAAACAAAATAACAAGTCATCTTAATTTAAAAAAAAACCATAATCCTGAATAAAAATTGATATCTTCAATATGTTGTAATGTAATTTTTTGCGGCTGGTTTTTAAGATATAGTCGCTATCCAGCCTCAACTGATGACTCTGCATACGTAGCATCTCGCATTTTATGTTCCAGCCATATCAGCGTCCTCCTGACTATGCCATCACAATGCCATTGCTCACCCCATGGAATTCTATACGTGGCACACTTCAGCAAATGGTTGCCCGCTGAATGCTGACCCTGCGAAATAACTACCTGATCAAATTCCATCGTAAAATACCGAAGCGGGGTATTGTATCGATAATGATAACATATAAATTAGCTCTCATCCTCCGTAGTGTATTGCGGCGGGATTATGTACGAACGTAATAAATAATACAGGTACATTTAGAGGCTTTGAAGTATGGGTTTATATGATCTCTCTTGTTATTATAGAACTAATAGCAGGAAATATTTCACGAAGCACAATTCCACTTGCAGCTTTCTTCTCCTTTCCAATTTAACACGGTCAGCATACGAGAATGGATGGATTATTACCTCTTAAACACTGTACAAAAAAGTTTCTAGTCGTAATAACACAAATATACAGATACAGTTTGTGTACGGGAAGTTTGAAATTTAATAAAACGTATTTAAATATATCGAGCAAGAAGAGTAATATTCTACGAATATACGTAAACGATGAAGAGTTCCTCGAGATTAATATTTAACATATTTTGTTTTTCCTCGTTTAAGTATTCATGCTCATATTTCCCATGGGGTTTTCTTGTTTGCCTTTTTTTGTGTAACACCCAAACAAAGCACTTGTTGTGTGCAAGGCAAATATTATCCTTTATTTAAAAAAACACGAACAATATTTACATAACGTACGCACAACGGCGTAAACTTGATAAGAACTTGTTCAGAACACGTCCAACCGAAGGCCCATTAATTCATTATTTATTTAAAAAAATTGCCACTTGTAAGTAGTAGATTCATAACTGATGCTAACATGTGACTATCTACAATAGTAGAAATTGGAAAATATTTTTTTAATTATTACGATTTTTGCTTAATTAGTACAAATTAAGCCAAATTTAAAATAAGGATATACCAACCTTATGTTGTCTCACGTAGGAAACCCAAAGATTAGCATAATGGAGATAAAAACACTTCTTGCCGAGTAAGCAACTGTTTGAGAAGAAGAAGAAGCATAAAATGATTTTGTTTCTTCCTAGTCCTGCATTTCTCACACTGGAAACAAGTCATCCACAACGACTACTTTATTTTAAGTCTATATTGGATATACACAATATTTTAAGTTTATAATCTGCCCCATCCCGAATGTTCTTTGCAAGCTCTGACGACCCTGGTTGAACCTCAAGAAGAGGCTTAGGGGCTTATACGCCATCGTCCTCCAGGCGTCCGGGCAATGTTTACTCAGCAAACACGCAATACGGTCGAGAAACCTGGGTCAGTCTTAAATTGGAAACCTAAACATTTTACACCAAACGCAGAAATTGGAAGTTGTTAAAAAAGATACTCTTTTATGATTTATCGATTTGCTGCTCGAAAGGCTAAAGTGCAACTCGAATATGTTTACAGTGTTCCACACAATAAATATCTCTCCGAACGAGGTCATTTTTCCATTGATTGTGATGCTCAGATAAATCAATAGTTACGTAGGCTATTACATTTAACCGAGGAGATCAATATATATGCAAATAGAACATTTGAGCATTTCAGTAGAAAATACTTTGTTGTTTTTCGTGTACTTTCGTGGAACGACATTCGTTATAACTAAATCAGGTTGTCTCCGAAAAGTTTATAAGTGAGTTCTTCGGACAACGACAAATTCCCTTAGCTTATTTCAGGCTGTCCTAAGGACAGATCATTTCTAATAATAGAAACTTTGATATACATCCAACTTATTATCTAGTTAATATTTTTCTCCGACTATCGGAACGTTGCAGAAATCTGGAACCCAGCAGTGTACTTCACTTTTATTTTTCAGCCAGCTTTGCATAAATTTTTAATTAGTTTGTTTTGCATCACCTAGATCTTCTATGTAATAGACATATCAATAGGCATCCTTTCTTCGTGTCGTATCTAATGTAACTTAACTTTTAGGTATTTTTAAGTTATGCAGTAATATTTCGGCTTACCTTATTTTCCTATCCGATACACTCGTCCATGTACATTTACAAATAATTTTACTACCCTAATATAAACTCCATAGACTCTAGACGTAACGTAACAAAAAAAGAACTAGATAATGTAATTGCAAACGACGGCAATGTACTATCGATCGAGTCTCCAAACGTAATCAAAAGATTTCGAAACAATTTCATAATTAGTCAAAATTTAAGACAAACAAGACGTGAATAAATTCGATGCGTACAGCAATATATCAATATCGAAGCTGGCACACTTGCTTCCCGAGGGAAATTTAATAAATGGATTCATTTTACAGCCTGTTTACGCTCAAAGGGTTTGAAAAATGCGCTAAAATGCACAGAGCGCCACCATATCGAAGGGTGAAAAGACCGAATTTACAGGGTACGATCCTAAGCTGCTACGACATAGCGACCTCTGCATTGGCTTTCCCATACCATACTCTTCATTCAACCTCTTGGTGAATTAATTTGGAACGCAGGCGCACACATGCAACATCCGAATTACTATTTTCGCTTAGTATTACGATTGAATTGTTTACAATTTGCTATAGAAAGCTATGAAAGTTGTCAGGCAAAAATGGGAGGGTAGCAATCGTAATCAGAAAAAAAAACAATGTTTCCGCAGTTGCGTGTACATTTTTAAACCTGCACGTATGGCGCTTTTATTGATTAATAGGAGGTGTACAGCAGTACGGTCGCCATAGAAACGCTTTCCGCAACATTACTGACCCTATGACGTCACAAGCACCAGCAGGCATGGACGTCGTTTTTCAGGGGCGAAGAGGAAAAAGTATTTTATTTATTTATTTATTTTTGCGAACAGCAGTAAAAGCATAATAAAATAAAATAAACTACCAGGCGTGCTTCCATTTTCAAATAGCAAATGTTTTTTGGAATACATTCGGCAACTAGATACGTGAAAATATGGATTCCGCCGACCGGCGGATTTGTTCTATACGTTGATAAATACCGCCGCCGGCGGCGGACGTCTACCCATACCGATATCTTCTCGTCCCCGTGTATCCACGTCAATGCCAGTAAGTCTATGAAGAAGCGCACGAGGTGCCGTCGCGGCGCAGACGTGGCAGGAAACGTTGCGCGGTTTTCAGTTTGAATAAATGCGGCATCTGGAAAAGCCGAAAGCCGCATGAAAGCAGTCGAAGCGCGTTGTTTTCGGAGGATGAAGGGACGTCGGCAGTAGCAGGAAAGGGCTGGCGTGTCCGTGGACGACGTGCACTGCATAATTGATGTTAATCCTGGTAGGCGATCCTGCGACATCGGCATCCCCTCCTATTCTCCCGTCGTGCCCTACGTCAAGATGAAACTTGCACCCTAAGGAAAATGGCGTACGCACAAGAGGCCGGTGTCGTAACGGGGGCGCGCGTGTAAAGATACGCGTGTTAAGACATGACATGAGACATGCCCCCTGGTCGAGGGCGATTTCGTGAGCGCGAGTGTTACACGCGGCATGCACCCCCGCAAGAATACCCTGCCGTACACAACTAGCAATAAATGAAGACTAATATCAACAATGATTACTCAAGGAGGTACATCAATAACAGAGAGAGTTGATGTAAGTAGACCCCCGCTTTTGCCACCGAATTTCAGCTGGCTGCCATTCTGATTCCGACTTTTGTGGGTCATTCCTTGATATCGATTTGCTCTGTCGCATAGGGGTGACTGTAAGGCCCGTTCACAAAGCCCACCCCGAGCTTATATCACTTTTACTAACCTGAACCCGCAAACCGTTCTGTCCTGACGTCTGCTGCAGTGCCTTCCGCTGTGTGCACGGGTTGTTTTCTATGAAATCGTGCGGTTATCTCTTCAATGTTACAAACGGCCCTATGTGATCCTTCCGACGAACCTCAATGCAGGTGGGTCTATCCATTTTCACATGCATCAAAAAATTCCTACACCAAAACAACACGCTACTTTCGCTACTATGATCTCTTCGACATTTCCAACCAAAAACAGACCCACTAAACAGAACACGTTTTTGTTATACGTAAACATGTCAACACGATATTTCTTCTCCGCAGGGTGCATGTTTGCATTTTGTCCTTTTATACAGTAACAGCCTACATTATCTTGGCTTAAATCAATTCTAGTAGTACCTGCACTTGATCAATAAAAACCTAGCATGTAAATGATCGAAATGAAGGAAACATTATCATCGAGTACACGTTTTGTTGACGTTAGGCTTGTCTTTTGGCTTGCTCGACGCTTGAGAACGGGTTGTAGTAGTTCCTACTACTTGGTGGAAGTTTCTAGTATTATATTTGCAAACAAGGCAGAAAAGGGGAAATATTCATGTCGCGTCCGTGGAACCCGAAATAGAGCCTGAATAATGCATGCTGCCCCCGCATTTAGACAGTTTTCGTTAAATTTCGTTTGTAAATTATCTCCGGGTTTCATTCAGTAACACCAATAAATACGAGAAACATTAAGACGGAACGCAATTTCGGATCCCTGAATTATTTATGTCCGCCTTGGCCGAAAACGTGCAACTTACGTAACTGTAGTATAGGTATAAGTTTTGATTATGAGTAATTTTAGTACGTTCCAGAAAAAAAATTGCTCTATAAGCAAATTAACGTGCAAAAATTCACTAAAAACAAATAAAGTGAAAAGCAATTTACTGTAAATAGAAGATTGGGGTCATAACAATTTCTACTCAAAAAAATTCGCACTTTTAATATATATAATTATCCGCAAACAGGTCCTCACGCTACCCCATTTTTAAAAGAATATGCATGGAAAACAGAAAACGACGAATGGACTTTTATAGGTGGTAGGTTCTTCACTTAAGTCCAAGAAAAAGAAAGAAAGAAAAACTTTTGTGAACGGACGAATCTCAAACTGCTTTTAAAGCTTTACCAACGTTATTGAACGACCAACTAAGTTTTGTTTGAAGACTTCATTCATACAATTACGCAGAACTGAAATGAATGTTGCTTTGATTTTCGCTATTCTTACAATGGTATTAACATTTCGCAATGCCGCGTTTCGCGTAACCATACCATTTGGAATTTCATTTGGCACATTCTTTGGATTTCACCCGTAACCTTTACTCAGGACAAGCAATACCTACAGACTTGGTAAAAACTAACTTGCTGAAACTCCTGAAAACCTAAGACAAATTGATACATTCACAAGACGTATTCGTTATTTACAAGTGGCTTTTCATTGTATAAAGCGATTAAACTTGTCCCATTTCTGCATTAACCTAATTCATTTGCCGGCTAGGTGTGGTGGTAAATTACCGTGACTCTTGGCTTCATGTGTCGCAATTATCTCCTTTTACTTGACGAAGGGTTTACACCACCTGCTGTGGCACTATAACGAAATTATTAAGGTGGGACCTAACATTCTATGCGTAGCAATAGTGACCACAATATTTAATCCTTTAGGGCTTCGGATTTCCAAATGTTACAGTTACAGACTTTCAAAGACAACGTAATTTAGCACTAGTTCAATTGTTTATCGTCGTCACCTTAGAAGTTTATAGTAATAGCACAGCCTACATGCGTGTCACGCTATTCAACTCAAGTACAACCTATAACCACAAATGCTCGTATTAGTGCATGAACTTTCCAGCGTAATGGACAAGGCTGTCGGCATAAATAATGCAATACAATTAATCTAAAAATAAAACTATCCTCAAATAAACTAACGATTGATTGATTAATTCCAACGTAACAGCGGCTCAAAGATATCAAACTATTATTTTTTTTCGTCAGCCACCAGTGCGCTAAACGGTATTATAAACATTTCAGGAATTTTAAGCGATTGTCTGGCAGCAAAAGCACTCAATTTGAATTTCCATGTTAATATTTAATCCCGCTGACCGATAAACGCGTTTCAGGATGATAAATTAGCCACGTAACATTTGCGCCGTATTAAAGGTGTTACCTAGATGACTGCGGTTAAGACACAAAACTAAGTTTATTAATTCATCCGCAATCTACTAAAATCCATTGTCAATCGATCGCTTTACGTTCACATATCTTGAACTGCTTGCGAATTCTTGTGGAAACCTGCTAATATCATCCCAAGATGTGCACGACAATAATATCGCTAAAAAATAGCATGCCATCAAATAAGCAAGACAAATTTACTTAACTGAAATATTATAATACGAAYAATGCAGTTATTTTTAAGCACAAGTTATTTGAGTTGGATCTGAGTAAATTATCACCTCGTTAACATTGATGTTAACTCCAAGCGGGTGCTATTATAAGCCCAAGGAGATCGCAAACAGGCTTCTTGTTTTAAAGTGATGGTGACATATCAGCATTATGATTATAGAATCGATCGTGTGGCATTTACATTAACGTAGGGTACTAAATAAATAGGCTAGTACACGAAAAGAAATTAAGTTGAAGGCCGACAACCACACGAAAGGGACAAAATATGGAAAGCCGCAATTGAAAACGGACTCTTCAGAAACGCTTCTCGATTCAATCTTTTGCTTATTACTGTTTAATGTCTTATTAACAAGGTTTTTTGTACCACAATTGTGTAACTTCTTGTATACACCTGGCTAAATACACACAACTACTTCACTGTAACGACAACAACAATAACAACCGCAGCACAAACACAACGCATTACTAACGAGAATTCTAAAATTCAATATGATTGTTCAACGCGACGCTCATCTTGGGTCATAGGCGTATAATATCGCTCTAAGCGGTTTCTCTTTTCCCTTAAATCTATTTTGTTTTCTTCTCTTTCGGTTTCGTTGAGTTCTTGTAGTTGTAGAGCTTCCTTTTCCTTTTCGTTTGACTGGAAAGGCGTCTAAAAAGACGAAGCTTGATTTTCTTATTTGTTGGTTAGTTGATCGTTCTAGTTGTTAGACTACGGTATTGGTATTGGCGTTTATATATTTTTGATTCCTTTAACCGTCATAATTTACAAAAAATTGTTAAAAAATTGCATCTCAATCCATCGTTCATGTTTACTCCCGCAATCTTGAATCAGAAACACATCCAACTACAAGTGACTTAGTATACGAAATCACGTCGTAAAACAGACATAGCACAACGTGATCTCGTAGATTATATTCATGAAGAAGCCAAAAACAAGTTTAATGCTCTTTCCTATACACTGCAGTGAGACTTGTGTAAAAACGTAGAGCTGAAGTGATGCAATATGAAAGCATCTTCGTCGATTTTTACAAGAGCCTCAATAAATTTTCACTCGACATATTAGTTTACTTTTTGATAGTTCAGTCCTTAGGTGCCTCGTTATCAATTTCCCTTGAAGCTTTCTCGTATTGGTTGGCGTCGACTATCGGAACGCTGTATTTCCAGACTCGACAGAACACAATTCAAAATCCGTCTTTAGAAAACATCAACCTACATGTCACACGGCAGTGGTATGAAAGCGAGCAAAAATTTAACACACGCCAACAGCAGAAATGTTCCATTCAACGGTCCCAATCAAATTTTTAATCGAAGGCAATAACAAAATCTTCGCTACTCTGTATTTAAGGCCGCCTCATTGATTTGATATTGATAAATAAATAAATTGTGTCTACGCATTCTATTTTCTCTTCCTAAAAGGTATGAATTTAAAAGGTGAGCGGCTAAAAAAAATAAACACCTGTGCAAGATTAACTAGCACGATATTCTTTTAAATAAATGACGTACGCTCGACTTCGACAGCCATATTGGTCAGCATGCATTGCTTGTCCATAAAGCTATTACCGGAGGGCTGAAAAACAAACATTATTAATAAATTAGACGGCGCTTCTATGTAAACGTCAAAGAGTATGGATAAATTAGAAATCAGTTAGATTGGGTGATAGTTTTCAATGCTACTTCAATTAATCTGCGCAGTCTTTATTCAATTTTTAGATGTCTTGAGTGCACTTAAAACTTCAGCTTCAGTAATGTGATTCAATGGAAAGAACCACTGGAATTTGGTATTATCTTGCAGTGCTAAACGAATTTCATGTGTCAGACTTACTTCTAGCGACTCCATTATGTCTCGAATTTCAGAAATTTAATTTATTCTTGTGGAAATTTTATCTTTGTATGATACTTTTCTATGGAAAATGTACATTTGTACAATCCTGATAAATAACAGTATTTAAATGAACGAGTACATAATCTAAACCTCTCAAAAGTATTAACCGGAATACTACAGGCATCAAACACTACAATAAAATTTCGTATTTATACATCTTGTGCTATTAAAAAGTTTATTTTATCAGCACGGAATTTAAAGTTTACGATTAGGAATGAGGCTTTTTGAAATATTAAAGGTATTTTCCATCGCGCTAATGCATTTTCAGAATCAAGACCGAATCGAATTTTCTCTAAGCATTAAAGTTTCACCTTGTGGCCGAGACAAACAACAGCACAAGACACGAGTTCTTGGTGTTCTCAGAAGAAGCTTCTAGGCCTACCTTAGGGACACCAGATAAACAAGATCGATCTGTACCGACCGTTACGTTCATTAGTGAGATGAACTGGAAATTCATGTGTTTTATGTGACCGTTTAGTTTATTTCTATAGCTCTAAGGAAAATAAGCGCTGATATTTCATATCTTCCTGGTATTAAGGTTTTATTTTATATGTATATGTCACTACAGATTTTTAGTACATTATGCCAGAAACATATTTTCATAATGCCACTATCATTTTGCAAAAAACAAACAGGATATGTGGAAATAACGTGGTCTGATTTTAGTTGACGAAGATTAGCGTCTGCGGTTCAAGATTATTCTGACAGATTCACACAAAGTTTATCTGTAAAGTGAAAGATATGCCTGCACGAAGCCACAAGAGCCTTAGAGCAATTTTTCAGTAATTAATATACATTCTGTGCTCGACATCTCAAGGAAATATTCTTTGTTTTTGTTCGCTCTTTGTTAGTGTTTTTGCAAGAACTTTCCCATTAAACCTCCAATGTAATTGGCCACCTTCAAAGCTTTGTTCAATAAGGGAGTATTACTTAGCATCTTTGTTATAGATATACACATTTTCTCATATTTAAGTGATGTAACCAGTTTGAAAACAGTAGCATACTTTATACGACCGACTGCTCAATACAAGATCAATTATTCAATCCTGAATTAGGACGAAGTAAGTAGGAATATCATTATACATTAATAGTCAATGGCACAATGAACTTCGGCATCTATGATGTAATAATCAGACTTTTGTTCTGATAAGGCGCAAAATTTTTATACATTTTTATATACCGGTGAAAACATATCTGCATCAGTCCTGCCGCTGGTTTTAGGGAATTTCAAAGCATTACCAATAAAATTTATAATGCATACTGTATAACACTCAAATCTTATTTAGAATTTTTAGCTTCCGCGACAAATTTCTTTCGATACAGCGCAGCAGGATCGATCTTCCTCAACATCTTTCATTCCTCTATGTATTTTATTTATTGTACCTGACACTCGACAAATTATAACATATATAGGAAAACGTGTCACCTTTAAACTTCAAATGCAACATTTGTTTCATTTTTTTGCTTTGTTCTTGGCATCTAAAGTAAATGACGATATGTTTTAAATTAGCTTTCATTTTTCGTTTCGAAACGTCACCCGCTCCTGCTTTACATAACATTTAATCTCGTCATGTTACATACGAATTAATTAAACCGCATGACAGCTAGGGGGATAGATTGCAAAGCTAAATATTTTGTTCGTTACTTATCATGCAATACAGCAACATTTTCCCGCCAAGGCACTTTCGCCTAATTACTCAGTATTGTGAAAAACTTTAATTAAAAAGAGTGGAAATACTGCCACCGTGTGATTAAAAGGGCATTAATATCCACGTGCCACCGTGAAAGTAGTTAACTTTCTGATTCATAAGGTTTATTATAGGAAGCGATGCCCTATGCTAATCTAATATCGTTAGCCCTATCCCTATACTTGTGCGCAGTGAATAAAGTCTTTTAGTAGCATACTAATTCAAATAAAATCATTAAGGTGGGTAATGAATACCAGCTATAGTTAATAAACGTTTGGCTACTTGTAAGTCGGAAACCCCTCAAAGTACTAAACAAGGTAATTTGAATTACTATTTACTAAAATATGAATCCATAAAAAAAATCTGTGGATTCGCAGTGGGAAGTGCTACCTAACACAGAACGTGTTTCTTGGGTTTTCATAAAACATACAGTTGATGATGATTTCTTCTTGCATTTCGGCCCTTTGAGTAGTAAAACATAAAATTATTTTGAAAGATGGTGGACTTTTAGTTGTACAGGTAATATACACTGTTAGTTAATCTACTAGGTTAGGGAATCTGATTAAACAACATTGATTACGGTATTTGTGAAGTTAAAATACAGATACACTGTGAGAGAGCTTGTTTTTATAAGAGTTACCAGGAAAAGGAGCAAACAGGTATTTTCCGAGTTGTTATCTTACTGCAATTGAAAAGTATGCCCCGCTGCTTCTTGAATATAAGTGCTCGTCAGCAGAAACTTCCAGTCCGTAGCAAGGATTTTCCATCCACTATACAAAGGCTGGATACCTTCTCATCTTATATGAATTGTCATTTTCAGATGCGTATCTTATAATACCTCTAAGTTCTCTGTTTATTCCTTCGCGATGTTACATATCTTGTTACTCGAACTACAGCTACATAAATCGTTAGTTAAATGTCAACTACTCCTTCAGAGGCACACCTTATATGGATTTCCTATTTTTAGCGGAGCTGAAGCAAAGGATGTAGCGATGTAATTAACACAGGGATTACCCACCGTGTCGCTTCCAATAGCTACACCTGCTTCTGACCTAAGGGCTTATCAGGAAAGAGCTCATCCGTGTCCTTTTTATTTAATGTGCCACATTTCGCACTAGTTGACACCGGATACGTATTATTTTTCGTCGTCCATCTCGCAACGATACTGGATGGACCTGGTAGCTTTATCCCAGTGTCAAACCAAGCATTCCTTTGTCTGAAAATCTGCTTAATAAACTAAGTTCTGTTGCTACACGAAACAATGATTTATTAGTGTTTACACAATTTCTTTTTATCTTTTCAGTTATGTGACGTTAACAACTTACAGTCAAACGGCAAAATACACACACGCAAGTAATTTTACTTAAAATAATCCTGATATTTCGATTATTTGATCTGCTTAAGTATTTACGGAAAGATCGCTGTCTCTTGAAAACACTGACAAGTCTGACGTTTCGATTACACCTGTAATCTTTGTCAAAGACGAAGAACCTCAAAATTTGCCTGACACAAGTTCAAACAAAATTTATTATTATATTATGGACGCTGAAAGCATTCACCCACGTATGCTTAAGCATTTGTTATAAAATTAACGCCCGTTGCATTTAAAATAATGATCTATTAAATTGCCCAGTACTAATCATTTAAATTATGCACTGTTATAACCGTAAGTAAGAATACCTGAAGGGTATGTTTAAAAAATATCTACAATCCGTTTACTGAACACATATAGCTCGTCAGAAAACTGAATTGATCTATGGGAAACATTTTCGAAAATTTCTCAGGAATCTACTAAAATCTGTCAATATAGAAGATGGTTACTTACCATAAACAACTAAGTAAAAGAAAACTAAGACGGAATTCAAATACTATATGTTCTTCGCAAGAAACTCTGATACACCATCAAATGCGTCTAATTACATCGACAGTTAGATTCGCAAGCTTTGGATCTCGATGACTATTGAAAGGTTTTGTTCAAGTACAGAAAAGTCTTTACTTTTCAAAGCCAATTGAGTTACTGGAAAGTCACTCTCATTTCAGAGTATTAAATAGTTTGGGGATCAATCCATCTTTCCACACAGTCTCATAGACCACCGATAAGTCGCTGAAAACACTACTCCAGTTTAAAATCGTTTCTTGGAAAACAGCTTCAGTTAGTTATTTCAGAAATAATTATGTGTGGTCAATGTCTTTGTGGTTACTGCATACCTTGCTGACAAAGACCCATGCAGGGATACAAGCATTCTTTCTAAGCATCTCACAGTCCAAATTGACATTTAATAAATGTGTACCTACATATACATATGTGGGAAATCCCATATTCAAGTTGCTATTTGCCTGAACGACAGTTACGAAACTTGATAAGCGTTCAAAGCAAATTCTACGACTCTAGAGTGGCGGATGGTATTCATTCCCAGCGCAGACCATGCTGAAGTGTTTTCAGAACGCCACATTCAAGACGCTTTTATGCCCTTGCAACTGCCTTTGTGCTTCCCCGTTCGATATATTGACGGAATTCGTTCTTCTTTTGTTCCAGGGTATCCTGGGGGCCTAGGTGCGAGGAGACATGTCCGACGTCTCTGATTCACAATCCGAGGAGGAGCGCAGCCTATTCCGTCCATTTACTCGAGAATCACTTGCCGCCATCGAGGCTCGCATCGCTGAAGAACATGCTAAGCAGAAAGAGCTTGAAAAGAAAAGAGCTGAAGGAGAAGTGAGTAACTGCTAATTACATCTCTCCTGTACCTTGTAAGTCCAGATGCAGACTCCGGTATGCACCTGGGGTTTCACATCACCGATAACAGCTTGCGAAAGCCTATCTCCTATCTTAGGTACAGTATCGATCAGCAGTTATTCGGCGGGATCCATCGCGGAGTCTGTCCGATGGAAAAAGGAGTCTTGAAAGTGATTTATTTGGACGCGGAGGTGCTACGCAATAAAGTAGGCCCGGTGGGCCGGGCATTTCGGAAATTACTATTTTACCGTCTAGTAATGCTCACTCACTGTTGCAAGATGATGGACAAGCGAGAGCGTATCTCAATTCAATGAAGTTATTTACTTAGCTTCACCCTTCAGATGGAAATGACTGAATAGCAAAAACTGTGGAAAACAAGATCATATGCTGATAGTCCAGTCAAATTATGCATCAAAAATAAGGTATTTTTGCTTTGTTCATATGTTGTTTATGGTGCAAAAGAAACATCCAAGTTTTCGTGCTCGGTAGACCTCAAAATTTTCGACAGTTTTGGTCAACTTTGGCCCAGAAGGACCGATTTTTCAGCTGCCACCGTCTTATTCCTTTCCAGATCATAATCGAAGTTGTAAGACCAATTAGTTTCGGAAACAAAGCTCTTCGAAGCTTGACCAATTTTTCAGATTACCAGAWTTTTATCAAAACTTCGTCATTTATCAGTACTAAAACTAAAACTAAAGTTTGTTATCATGAAAGAGCCGCCAGTTAGCCTGATTTGAGGACTTGGACATTCTGGAAAACGCTCCTATCATCTCATGAGACGACGTTTTGGAAACAAATCCAGGTCCATCAAACATAACGAAAACATCCTCCGATCCAAGTTAGTTAAAAAAATTTAACTGGAAACTTAAAAGATATTTTAAGTTTCGGACGTCCAGAATCCGATACAAATGAAGATGTGACCCCATAACTTGTATAAACATAAAACTAGTTAAACAGATTTCTAACAACACGGAACTGAATTAGATGATCAAGCCTAAAATTCAAATAGTGTAAATAATGATGTTTTGTTGACCTGACTCCATTTCCACTGAAGACCTGGTCTATATAGCATCTTCCCGGTCGATGGATAGGACGTCGGAAAGTTATTGCTAGGTCTTCTGATTTAATTCCACTGGATTTTTATCTAAAAACCACGAAATCTGTAAGCCAGAGTCGGATACGAAATTCAAGGAATACAGCCTATTTGTTTGACAGACTATAGGTTTTTGTCAAGCTGTAATAGATCTTCAGTTTGAATATTTAATATGACGGAAAGATTTATTTAAGTAAATAAAGTATTACAAATATTAGAACCAACTGAATAAGAAACCAGCATTAACACTTGCATATTGCAAATTTTATAGTCTGCCGAGGTCGAAAAGTTAGATTTAACATTACCTTTGAATCAAAAACAGTATATCAAAGAACTGCCTAGTTTGATGGGTGGTTCCATGTCTAATTTGACTGAACAAAGTATCATTTAGCTTGCAACATTGAGTCCTCACAAAAACAAACATAGTCACTCGAACATTTTCCTGTTTGTATCGTTATGCCGTTTGATAGAGTTATTACTGAAGGCTGGTTTGTAATTAACTTCAAAAAATTTCCCCGGCGGCGTTTGAAAACTGTTTTTCCTCGTCTGCAGTATTTAATTTCATGCTTTCAAATAAACGTCAACTGACAAAGCATTAATTAATACTTTGAAGGCTAACCCGAGCCATCTAGAACAGAATTCCCGTGTGCAGATATCAATGGCCGCGCGTAGATTTTGAAACAGTTGCAAAAACTCTTGAAATACGTTCGTAAAGACAGACATTACTACTGAAAGTTCATTAAATTCTGCCTTCCTGTAAAAATTATTGATCAAACTTCTAAAATAGATATGTACGGCTATATGGTCGAAATAAGGGGAATATTTTTAAAACATTTTTCAATTTTCAATTCAATGTTTCAAGCATTTTCTGTGAAAATCCTTCTGAAACGAATTACAGAAATTATTCCACACTTTATACACTGCAATAATAATTGTCCGAAACCTAATATTGATGAAAAGGAAATAATTTCTTATTCCCGTTGAGTGAAAGAAAGTAAGAGTGAACTTTGACCCACCAATCAACATTTTATAAGAGCGAATAAGAAATTTCCGGGCACCAAAGTACTTTAAGATTGGCGTTATGCTCTCTAAATCAAAGTAACACATAATTTTTAACAATGTCATTGTTTATTTGTATAATTATATAAGTTTTTGGCTGCCCATAGCTCGAGTGTCAAATATCTTACCAAAGAGGATCGGTTTCGATTGAAGACTGAACCCCACGATACCCCACAATATTTCCAAAAGAAGAACAAGAGTGATTCAGACAATGATTGTACCAGTTGTTACACAATCATTATTTCACAGACAGAAAGCTTGAAGCTTCTTGGGTTTTGAGGTTTGTTTGTGAGAGTACAACGGAGATTTGGAATTTGGATTGACGTGTTTAGTTTATGTTTGCGTTTTTAACAGTGCTGCAAAGACAGTCGGACAGAATAATAATGTGGTAAACAAAAGTCGCACAAGATATTGTGAGGCCCGATGAATAGCAGCCGCACTCGTTAATGTTTTGTTTGGGAAGCTTACAAAGTGCGGAAACTTTTCCGAAGTGGAACGAGACGTTTCACAATGAATGTTCCAGAAGCAGTCTGAAATGAATTCGGTGCTTCGTGGAAAACATGTAAATACATACGTATATTTGATAGCCTTTTTTTCAGACGGCATATCGACGCATTAACAACGTGAACACTTTCAAACGTCTATCTCCTTGCCTGCAATTGTTTTTAAGTATTTTAGGATTAAAAGCTCTTCGCTTCAAGTGATTCACTGTAAATATACCTACCTATATATACTTATCACTGAACTATGATGTATGTGGAACCGTTGCTTGGATATTGCATGACCCTTTGATTTTTATACGATTAACAAACAGAATTTTCATAATGTATGGACTGTTTTCTGAACTTCGTTCTGTTCGAAAAACATTCCGTACTTATTTCACAACACCATGGTTTTCTCTACTACTTATATATAATTATCACATAGTATCAAGGCTTTACCCAATTGGCGGTCATTATTTGTGCATAAAAGTGGCTACCACTGGATATGATTTTTTGTGTCTATCGCGAGGGAAGCAGTAGGTTGGCTGATTCCAGATGAATCTACATGAATATTCAAAGTAAACGTGCATCGATAGCTTCACCTCCTGCTTTGACTTCGTGCTCTTTGTGAAATTTCCATAGTATTGACTCCAGGACCTGTCAAATATAGGGAAAACATCTTTGACATGTCTTGCGAACTGTAGTTAGCAAATGAGAGCGATGTGCGTGTGCTTATCAATGTTAAACTTCTTACCTTTAATTGCAGACTGGTTTTGGACGAAGGAAAAAGAAAAAAGAAGTAAGATTTCACTAAATAGACATGCTCCAAAAGAAAAATGCTTTCACAGACAGTTTTTATGCCTCTGACGATAAAAATTTGTAGAAATTGATTGCGGTATGCAATCTTTTACTAAACGTGGATCTACCCAAATCGTCAGTTGCATTCAAAATAATCTGCTCTAGGTTGAATGCTTGTCTAGTAATAAGTATATATTCATCGCAGTGGCTGTCTTGTAAAGCATCTACATCATCATTGAAGTTCACATGAGGCACTGCTTCGTGTAAACAGAATTAAAAAATTCCATATAACTAGAACCTGAATTTCCGTTGGAGAAATAATGTTCTAGGATTTTCATAAATGAATTCAGTCGGTAGAGGCTTAAACAAAGTGCAAAGCGACCCCAATAACACTGATCGATAACGTATAGATACGGTGCCAAAATAAAATCAGTCAAGGGCTTCGTAAAAGATGAATGAGCAACGAGCTCTTTCCGGAGATGATTGATCCCACGAGAAGCCGCATTTATACTTGCCTTTGATAACCGAGAAAATTATATCGGTTAGTTTTGTGGGGCTCGTACGTAATTCGCTGAGCTAGTAGATGTGCACGACATTGTTCGATATCATGGCTTTGCCACCGAATGCATTGACGTAGGCAAATTAGACTGATCTGCGCTAATTACTTTTAGAGAGCTATTTTTGTAAATACCGCTGCTTTATAGTTTGTGACTGCCATAAGAAAAAGGGTAGATAGCCAGAACACTTACAACACATTACATGCTCACAATATAGACAAAATGTAACTTTGCAACGCCATAACACACCCCCCCTCACTCCTACATAGTTTCTATTTACATCTTAAATGTATGCATGAATTTCGTCTCCTTTTCTGTGAATACGATTTTGCGTTCATTTTCCGATATGTGGAAAACTACTTGCACACCTCCTAAAGATTAGGCTTCCAGCAAAGCACTATACACTAAGAGCTAAATCTTTGATCTGCTTAACTCCTAGTGACCTCTATCCTACAGTCCAATAACTAATAGCTAAATAATTATATAATTTATAACTTTACTACTTTTTTTATTGACTGAATTGATTGTCCACATACATATACGGTTCCAGTTAGTTTCTAGTTTACTTAAGAACTCAAAAACAGTTAGCCCATAAGTGGAAACCTAGACACAACTGTTGCAATTATGAGTAAAGAAAAAAAATTCTAGTGCTTAACATGTTAATACCCTTTAGACTTGCTAAAGATAATAAAAAAGTGGTTACAGATCTTATTTAGCAACATATATGAAGAGAAACAGTACAACATATGTATATTTCTTCAAAATACTAACTTTGCAGTTTAATGCTACAGTATAGATATTCAAAGAAGAATAATATTTTGTGTTGTGTGAACTATAAGTCATTCTTTTACTTTTTTCTCACTAACGAAATTAATTCACTTAACTTCAGAAATGCAATGATATAAGCATTCAAACTGCTATAATTATTTTGCAGTAGAGTTTTGGTCTTATTTTCAAAACCGTCCACTAAATATTGTTGCAATCATTATTATTAGATGGATGTTTCACATGAATGCATTGTTATTAATTAATAAATTAAAGATCACCAGAACTTAAGCAACATATGTCATATCACTCTGAAATGGCGTTGCAATTGATTAAAAAGATAACTTGTGTCTCAAAATCAGATATAACTGTATAAATGTATCTTCATTCTCATATAAAGAAACGACAGGCTGACATCATTCGATAGTATGGTTCAGTTTTTTCAGATGTTGAAAAATTTTGTATTAAAAGTTAGGTATCTAGTTTTGATTTTTTTAACTACCTTATAGTTTTCTGAATAGGAGAGATACTCGAACCAAGTTGGGGCTCTGATAGCATTAGGTAGGAAGAATGCTTGATAAAGTTCAAAACAAACTTACAGTACGATCGTTTTGTACTGTTATCTGTATCTGTATTAACAAAAGAAGAGATGCAATAGTTGTATGTTTTCTGCTTTAAATAACCAAAACTAGATAATTATGATAAAACTAAACCACTAACCGTGCACCCACATAAAGTTAGAGGCACTTACATTTCAACTAAAAAATTAGATCACATTTTATATTCACACCTACAAAACACCAGTTTACACCTTGTAAATGTTACTTTTATAGATTATGTTTACATTTGCAAATCTACTACGGCTAGAGTTATCCGAGTAGTAAATCTGCAAATCACCCATAGCGATACAGTAAAGGAAAAACGTCGTTTTCTTCATCAACTGATGAAATTTTGTACTCTAGATTCGGTATGAGGACGAGGACGAAGATGAAGGCCCCCAACCTGATCAGACTTTGGAACAAGGGCTGCCCTTACCTGTTCGGCTTCAGGGCAGCTTCCCACCAGAACTGTCTAGCACACCACTTGAAGACATCGATCCTTACTACAGTAACCAGAGGGTAACTGTCAAGTTGCATTTATCTCGCTTGACAATTTAAATCATGTCCATTTTTAGACCTTTGTAGTGATCAGTAAAGGGAAGGACATCTTCAGGTTTAGTGCGACAAACGCTCTATGGATACTCGACCCCTTCAATCCGATACGTAGGGTAGCAATTTACATTCTGGTGCATCAACTGTTTTCTCTTTTCATTATCACTACGATCCTTATTAATTGCATTCTCATGATAATGCCTACCACGGCCACTGTGGAATCAACAGAGTGAGTAAAGATAGATTTGTCGGCGTGTTTAGCAAACCCGTAATATCGTTCTAGAGTTATATTTACTGGCATCTACACATTCGAGTCAGCTGTAAAGGTGATGGCGAGAGGTTTTATTCTACAACCGTTCACCTACCTTAGAGATGCATGGAACTGGCTCGACTTCGTAGTCATAGCTTTAGCGTGAGTAGCTTAGCTAGATAATAGAATAGTATTTGAGTTTTATTTCCACAACTGCCTTACAAGTTTCGGTGGTGTTATGTTTCAAATGAAAATAATTACACAAAACTTTTATACAGATTAACACTTACTATATTTATAAATTTATAAAAGCCAACTGAACGACATATTATTGACTTTGTGGCAGACCTTGATGCTGTAGTAGACATTCTTAATAAACCCTTTTATTTCACAGCTACTGTATTACCTTTCTCATATTGGCTTAAAAGATACGTTGAACAAAAATATATAGCAAGTGAGTTATGTGTGTTATCTACTGCTAATTACCTACATTATTTGTATTACTCATAAAAAGTAGAAACAGTTTTAGTAGTCTTAGTTAAAATACGTGTATTTACCAGAGATTTAGCATTTTATTAAGAATAGTATTTGTATAGTATCTTAGAAATTAATTTAGTGTCCTTTTTGTACAAATTAAAAATCCTACAGTAGATTTTCTTTAGACGTACTTCCTTCGATATCGGTAGGGATTTATAATTGCACTTTAATTCTGAAATGCGTTGTCTAGTGTATTATGCGATTTTTAAAATTAGTTTTCGAATTCAGAGCTTATAGTGAATTTCCTTAGTAGTTGTATATAAAGGTAGAAAACTTTAAATACTTCGTGCAAACCTAATGCTTTAACACTTCCAGTTACGTAACCATGGGTATAGATCTCGGAAACCTAGCTGCCTTGAGAACATTCAGGGTCCTTCGTGCTCTGAAAACTGTGGCCATCGTGCCAGGTATGAAATACGTCAGACAAATGCCTTTTTTCAGAACAAACTGACCATCATTCCGCAGGTCTGAAAACCATCGTTGGTGCGGTCATAGAATCAGTTAAAAATCTACGTGATGTGATAATCCTAACCATGTTTTCGTTATCCGTCTTCGCCCTGATGGGCCTGCAAATCTACATGGGCGTTCTGACACAAAAATGCATAAAAAATTTTCCACAAGATGGTTCCTGGGGTAACCTGACGGACGAAAACTGGGAGAGATTTGTTAGCAACGAAAGTGAGTACCGCAGCAGTGCTTGAAGAACATACTGGACCTTAGATTTCTTGTTGTTTACAGCAAACTGGTACGTCGACGACAACGGTGATAAACCGCTATGTGGGAATTCTTCCGGGGCCGGGTAAGAATGTTAAGCACAGCAAAGTTTGTATTTTTTTTGTATTTTCTTTTAGACAATGTAAACCTGGTTACACATGTCTGCAAGGCTACGGGGAAAATCCCAACTACGGTTATACCAGTTTCGATACATTCGGATGGGCCTTCCTTTCCGCCTTTAGACTGATGACCCAAGACTACTGGGAGAATTTATACCAATTAGTTCTTAGATCGGCCGGTCCATGGCACATGCTGTTTTTTATAGTTATTATTTTTCTTGGCTCCTTCTATCTCGTCAACTTGATCCTGGCCATCGTCGCCATGTCGTACGATGAGTTGCAGAAGAAGGCCGAAGAAGAAGAGCTGGCCGAAAAAGAAGCAATAGAGGTAATATAATCTGTGATTTCATCTTATTCCCTGCACGCGGATTTTGCGTGGGGCTTTTACCATCGTTGGCTTTATTTCAGGAAGCGGCGGCGAATGCATTGGCAAAACAAACGAGGGCGGACGAAAGGGCAGCGGCAGCAGCAGCTGCTGCTGCAGCAGCCGCTGAACGGAATGAAAATGCAGGAAAAGACATGCTCAAGTCTCCCTCCGACTTCTCCTGCTCCCTGAGCTACGAACTATTCGTGGGTCAGGAAAAGGGACACGATGACAATAACAAGGAAAAAATGAGCATTAGATCAGACGGAATAGATTCAGTGAGTGAGCAGAGAAGAGTTCCTACTAATCCCAGCAAGATGCGGAAAGTCAGCGCTGTAAGTGTCCTGATTACTTGTGGAACCGAAAAATTGAAGCCGTGGAAAATATGATCTGTGCTGGATCGAAAGCTTTTTTGATCAAGTGAAAAATCATGACAATTATAGTGTTTAGACTTTGACCCGTTTGTTCGACACTGATTTTGAGAAGATCAGTGTGGAACAAACTTTGCAGCGCTACTTTTTTTCACACCACTTTCCTTTTCTTTCGTATTCACTGGCATTCTACACTGCAAGGGCCCTGGGCATACTAAAGATTTCCACACTCGATGATCTATCTATAAGCAACACGGTATAACATGGCCGGGGCTTTCAAATACTTTACACATCTGTTTATTCATTGACTTGGTGCACTCACATCACCAGCGAAAAAAAATACAGTGCTACACCACCCGTTACAAAATACATTATTTGAGATGTCCAATTGATTTTTTTTTTCATAATATCATTTATATACAGAGTGTTTCAGAAAAAATGCCAATAACTTGTAGGATGATAGTACATGCAATTTTAAACAAAAAAGTGTTCATAAAAGACATGTCCTATATTACTTTGTTTTAGAGATGTACCTTGTTAAAGTTTTGACTTAGAAATCGCTTTTTCTAGAATATTTAATTTGGCWGTTTTTTTTCTGTGGGAAAAGTCATGTGGGTGTGTTAAAGACAGTTGTCATGGAATGGGAACAAAAAGGAAAATTACTGTTTTGAAAGTTCAGAGAATGACAATTTTTTGTTATTGTTTTTAAGTAGCATTTCACACTGAACAATTTGTTTGCAAGAATTATGTTTTCCCTATCTTTCATAGTAAGGCTGAAAAGAAATCTAGAAACAAGATAATAATAACAATATGTTCAAAAAACTAAACCATAATGTAGTTCACTATATTACATAGTGCAATAAACGAGTGAAAATAAATGACAAATTCTGTTGTGTATAAAAAAATAAATTTCAAAACTTCTTAAGCTTGGCTTGTGTGTGGGATGAACACAAAAAAGAACAATGACAACCTGATATTGAAACCAAGAAACGTGGCTACTAGGAAACTTAAAAGATAAAAGTCATATAACAAAGACTTAACTAAAAGACCTAACTCGCATATGGACACCGAGCCTATCAGTCCACTTGCCTCTTGAAGGGAACATTTGAATTCATTCTGACTGTTGGATAAGGTTGGATAATGAATGGCTTTACTTTGACTATAATTATAAAGAAATGAGCATGAAAAGTCATGGATAAACAGATAACTAGTAAAAATTGACCATTGACCACACTTAGCATGAAGCGATCGTTAGATTCCAACACATAACGCATATGTAGACCATGTCCCGTGMTCAGGCAAGTCTCAGCCTCCCCGGATCTCCCTTCKATCCCCGGCGCGGCTCACGAGGTAGCCACCAGTTCACGCTGCGTAACAATCGGCGGATGGTGGCTCCGCCTGGTGACCGTAAACCCCTGGTGTTGTCCACCTATCTTGATGCTCAGGAACATCTTCCTTATGCGGACGACTCGAATGCTGTAACTCCCATGAGTGAGGAGAACGGAGCGATGGTCTTGCCCATGTATTACGCCAGTTTAGGTATAATAATAACGTTTCGAAATTGACTGGAGGCACAAAATTTATATTTCTGTTGTGTAAAAAGMCTCACGTCATTCTTCGTACACCTCCCACGCTTCACGCATGTCCTACACCTCGCACGGCGACCTCCTCGGTGGTTTAGGGGGGAACGGGAAGGAAAAAACAAAAGAAAGGCAGCTCCGGGAACGATCCATGAGAAATGGACCAACAGCTACCAACAACTTCACCGAATTCACCCATAAAGCCCATCGAGGAGACTATGTAAGTACACGTCTCACCCGAACGCTTGAAAGCTCACTTCTCAAAAACAAACTGCTGTGACAGGACGGTCCCACCGGAGCACTGCACGAATCCAAACTGAAGCATCTCGACAATCCTTTCATTGACAGCGGTCCCAGACAGACGATGGTGGACATGAAAGGTAACCAACTGATATCTGCTTGCCCCGACGATTAACATTGGCACTTTTATCATTGCAGACGTCATGGTACTGAACGACATCATAGAACAGGCTGCTGGGCAACAGGCTGCCGGGGAGCACGGAGGTAATATTGAAGTTTACAACATTTACACCCCTAGTACTCCAACATACCTAACACCATCGCAATTCGCTTTTTACACAGTTCATCTCTCGAATCACCACGGTGTTTGATCAAAAGACAGGTAGTAGAATATTTTGCTTCAAACTTTTCATTATATGTGTGCAACTCCCACCACCGTGTCAGCCAAGTACATACATGCTTAGGCAAAAGTACGGAATGGGCGGCTTAGCTTTATTCCTCCTTCTTTTCTCGAATAAACCATTTCGTATTATTCACTTTGAATCAAACTGAAGACGAACAGTATCCACAGAAGTTTGCAGCGCCATCTGTCAGTGAATCTGTGTACTGTATACAGAATATTTCATCGGATAAAAATTTGTTAGCATGTTTTGTAGTGAAAACAGCTGCAGGAAATTTACATAATACTCGTAATAACTGTTGTAGACGTAGACTAGGAAAACCCCGTAGACCCATTGAAAAATTTAGAGCTAGTCGTGGGATGTAGCATGAATGTTAAATGTGTGACACGCATCACCACACAAGTGATTCTAGCTGCATCTTTCTTAACCGACCTGAAAGCAATTACGATGGTGTACGTGCTACTTGAGTGACTACAGTTTTATGCGTCAAAACTCATAAAACACGRGTAACAAGCTTGCTATAAAGATAGACAACTTCCAGAAGTGACTTAACCAGCGGTTAAGAAATGCCTGTTGCACACCTGCCCTGCACAAAACCTCTTTCCCCAAAAAAGAGTGTGTCAACTTCACCTTTACTAATTCCTCGTTCAGTTTCTGTTTATTATTTCTCAGCAAATAACGATGATGAGGAAGAGCCAACGATGAAGGAACGACTATTAGAGAACACTATGAAAATTATAGATATCATGTGTGTTTGGGACTGCTGTTGGCTTTGGCTTCAACTGCAAAAATACGTTGCCCTAGTTGTATTTGATCCCTTCGTCGAACTTTTCATCACCCTCTGCATCGTAGTCAACACGTTGTTCATGGCGCTCGACCATCATAATATGGACAGGGACCTGGAAAAAGCACTGAAGAGTGGAAACTATGTAAGATCCTCAAATTTATGTGTTACAATTTATAATAACTTAGCAACTAGTGCTGTGGGAGTCGAAATCATTTTTACTCCTACAGATTATGTAGCCATATATATAATTATAACTTCTTTTGCGATAAAATTTACTTACCTACTATATTTGTACACTAAATTAAAATTTGTGTTTATGATTATGATTTAAAAAAATTAAGCTGATGAGTTTAAAATGGTAAAGTTTAGCAAGTCTTCTCGGAACTTATCTGTTAATATTTCTGTGTTAATAAATATATTCTAATATTTGCAGTTTTTCACCGCCACATTCTTGATTGAAGCCACGATGAAGTTGATAGCCATGAGTCCCAAGTACTACTTCCAGGAAGGATGGAACATATTTGACTTCATCATCGTAGCACTGTCTTTACTAGAGCTAGGATTGGAAGGGGTCCAAGGCTTGTCAGTTTTAAGATCCTTCAGACTGGTAAGTTGCCGGGATCCCATATCAGCAACGACTGTACGATAATCTTAATTTTCAGTTACGTGTCTTCAAGCTGGCGAAATCTTGGCCAACTTTGAACCTGCTTATATCGATTATGGGTAAAACTATGGGTGCACTGGGAAATCTGACATTCGTTCTGTGCATTATAATATTCATATTTGCCGTTATGGGTATGCAGCTGTTCGGGAAAAATTACATAGACAACGTAGACAGATTTCCCGACCACGACCTTCCCAGATGGAATTTCACCGACTTCATGCACTCGTTCATGATAGTGTTCAGGGTACTGTGTGGAGAATGGATAGAATCCATGTGGGACTGCATGTTAGTAGGAGATGTCTCGTGTATTCCGTTTTTCTTAGCAACCGTGGTGATCGGAAATCTTGTGGTGAGTACATGTCAACTAGAAAATATTCTCGTGGTGTCACTGACATTTCCAGGTACTTAACCTCTTCTTGGCCTTGCTCTTGAGCAACTTCGGTTCATCAAACCTGGTACAGCCAGCCGACAACGATACGAACAAGATAGCGGAAGCTTTCGACCGCATAGGACGTTTTATTGGCTGGATAAAGGGGAGTGCGCTGCAAGTAGCAAAACTGATTAGATTCAAGCTCACCAATCAGATTTCTGACCAGCCGTCAGGTGAGGGACCGTCCAACAGTTGGAACCAAGGTTTTTATCCAATCTGATTGCTCACTGGTTTTTGCTTGATCATACGATACAGAGTGCCGTAGTTGCTTCGTTCTTTTTGTATAACTTTACTTACAGTGTGACTGCTTGGGAGTGGGAGTATCAGAATGATCGGTCCACCATCAGACTCTTCAAACTTTGAGTTTAATTTGATGCTCGCTTGGCACTTTGTAGAACACTCCAACTATTAAGGAAACACAAAACAGAACACTCACACACTTTACTGTTCTACAACATTTATTATTTATTTGATGATCTTCATGTAATAATCCTCAATATACGTGAAGCTTTCTGTCCACAAGAAGGGGATGATTATTTTATATATTTCTTATACGGCAGTAATTTTTTTTGAAAAAGTGCTACGAATAGACAAATTGAAAAAACATTTCATGTGCTCGTGCTTAAATAAATATATAAGGGCATGAAAACCAGTTATCGACATAAAATTTTACTTGATCTGTTTACTTTCTTATGCAGGAGAAAAAGGGGAAAATTTAAAGAATGCAAAAATAAGAAACACCCTAATACCCATATTATGTGTTTTCTTTACGACATATTATTTGCATGCCATTTATTCGCCGTTATTTTATTATACCACTTAAGTTAGCAGCAGCAGCAGCAGCAACATATGCCAAAGAGTCAGCAAACTAAGTATTATTTAAATTTATACCTTTATTAATTTTGTTATCATATTAATCATCTTGCATGCAGTGTTAATCTTCAAGCTTCAGACAAAAATAGATGCTTCATTAATGCTTTAAATTAGTTAATTGGATATAATTTGGTACCTCTATAAATATTCCAACTGTCATATATTAATAAATATTTACAAAATTTTCAACGACTTGTATTACATTTGTCAATTTACAGATGCCCGTGATGGCGGTCTTGATCTTTCTGCTGATGAAATTTTGGCTGACGGTATTATTTTCCGTGATAAAAAGAGCCCAAAAGACAGATTGGAAGTTACAATTGGCGACGGCATGGAATTTACTATTCACGGTACGCTTGGGTCCACACTCAATTCTGTTACTTACTCCCTAACATTTTTTTTTAGGAGATTCCAAAACTAACTTAAAACGTGGAAAGAATAATATCAACAACAAGAATAAAACCATAGGAAACTCAATCTTGGAACATGGGAACTTCATTGGACATCATGAAGAAGATGAGATCAGTAACAAATCTTACGGGAGCCATAAGCACAGATTCAAAGATGACAGCCACAAAGGTAGTACAGATGACTTTGATGAACATGAAGAAAAACGAGATGCCAGCAAGGAAGAGCTTGGTATTGAAGAAGGTAACTGTGCTGCTATTTCTGATCATTGCTAGTCTCTTCTAAATAATCTTTTATTATTAGTAACAGTATTTTCTACGTGAACAAATAACAACATGAGCAACAAAAAATTATAAACAGTCTCAGTATGCTCAAAAGTAAACTTTGAAAGCTTAGTAGAGGTATTCAAAATTTTCCTAATGTTCCGAGATATAACTGTACTATTTACACTCATATGTCTCTTCTGCAGAATATGACAATGAGGACGAGTGTGATGGCCAGCACAGATCTGAGAAGAATTTAGTGATCCACGAAGTGGCTACAGACGACGCAATAATAGAAGATGAATATTCTGCAGACTGTTTTCCAGAGCCGTGTTATAAAAAGTTTCCGTTCCTGGCGGGCGATGACGATTCACCGTTTTGGCAAGGCTGGGCTAACCTACGGTACAAAACATTTCGTCTCATCGAGAATAAATATTTTGAGACTGCCGTAATAACGATGATTCTGCTCAGCAGTCTCGCTCTGGCTCTTGAAGATGTCCACCTTCAACACAGACCTATACTTCAAGACATCCTCTATTACATGGATAGAATATTTACTGTGATCTTTTTCTTCGAAATGTTAATTAAATGGTTAGCTTTAGGCTTTCAGAAATATTTCACAAACGCATGGTGCTGGTTAGATTTTATTATTGTTATGGTGAGACCTCGAATTTCTCTTTAGTTTACCTTCAAACAAACTTATATTATTAACATATTTCAGGTGTCACTGATTAATTTTATAGCTTCACTTTGCGGTGCCGGTGGCATCCAGGCTTTTAAAACAATGAGGACCCTTCGGGCCCTTAGGCCTTTACGTGCTATGTCTAGAATGCAAGGAATGAGGGTAAGAATTTTATAGGGTGTTCCATTTTCGATGTGCTCGCCAGGTCCTATTTATGATTGGTCTTATAGAGATTTTATTTTATTTATTTTATATTAGTAATATAGCAGACTATACTGTACTGTTGTGTAGATAAAGACACTCTCATTATGCTGACAGTGTCTTTATGACGTCTTTACTATTGTTTTTCAAGCTATTTCTACTGACGTTTTGTTTTTACGATCGAAACGGTATTAAAATTAAATAAATCATTTTTTTCTCCTGATTGTACTCAAAAAGAGTAATGCGACGGGATCGACGTTAAGTGAGAGAGCATATTGAAAATGGGACGCAATAATTGGAGCACGGTATATCCTGATATCATTGTTACAGGTGGTAGTAAATGCTTTAGTGCAAGCCATTCCCTCTATCTTTAATGTGTTATTAGTGTGCTTGATATTTTGGTTGATTTTTGCAATTATGGGTGTGCAACTGTTTGCTGGCAAATATTTCAAGGTACCCGACGATCGTCTTATTCTGAGCAACCAACTCACGTGATTTTCTTGCAGTGCGTAGATGCAAACAAAACGACATTAAACTATGAAATAATACCAGACTATAATGCGTGTATAGCTGAGAATTACACATGGGAAAATTCCAGGATGAATTTTGATCACGTTGGAAAGGCTTATCTTTGCCTGTTTCAAGTGGCAACATTCAAAGGGTGGATACCGATCATGAATGACGCTATTGATTCCAGAGAGGTATACATGTGTTAGTATTTCAACCGAGTTTTGCATTGCACAATTAAATAATTTCAGCCTCTCAAACAACCTATCAGAGAAACAAACATCTACATGTATTTATATTTCGTATTTTTTATTATATTTGGATCATTTTTCACCCTGAACCTGTTCATAGGAGTGATCATTGACAATTTTAATGAACAGAAAAAGAAGGTAAGTAACAGAGTTTATGAATTTTGTGTACATATTTGTTATACCTTGACATTTAAATTGACTGATTTAAGTAACAAAGCGAACAACACATTTTACTCTCTGTTAAATGATTACTTGTCTTGCAGGCAGGAGGATCACTAGAAATGTTCATGACAGAAGACCAGAAGAAATATTACAATGCAATGAAGAAGATGGGTTCGAAAAAACCCATGAAAGCAATTCCAAGACCCAGGGTAAAGTATTCACCATGAACAGCTCACATACTAACTATTAATGTCCCTGTCCCTATTTTAGTGGAGACCCCAGGCAATAGTATTTGAAATAGTTACGAATAAAAAGTTTGACATGATTATAATGTTGTTTATCGGTCTCAACATGTTAACAATGACTATGGACCATTATCAGCAGAAGGAAACCTTCACCATGGTCCTGGACTACTTGAATATGATTTTCATAACAATTTTTAGTACCGAGTGCTTCATGAAGATGTTTGCATTGCGTTATCACTACTTCACAGAACCCTGGAATCTATTCGACTTGGTGGTCGTAATTTTATCCATACTTGGTAAGCACAACATTGCTGTCTAGTGTCTCCCAAACAGTTTCAACAATTATCAATACAAACTTGTCAGTTTGCATTTAATTTAATACCTCGTTAATTATTTAGGTCTCGTACTCAGTGATATCATAGAAAAATATTTTGTCTCACCTACACTCCTGAGAGTCGTCAGAGTGGCTAAAGTAGGAAGAGTATTACGTCTCGTAAAAGGTGCCAAGGGCATCCGTACGCTGCTGTTTGCACTAGCCATGTCACTGCCCGCACTGTTCAACATCTGCCTACTACTGTTCTTGGTGATGTTCATCTTCGCCATTTTTGGTATGTCGTTCTTCATGCACGTGAAGAACAAGAGCGGCCTCGACGACGTGTACAATTTCAAGACCTTCGGACAGTCCATGATACTGTTATTTCAGGTATATAACACACACAAACAAAATAGATGGTGATTTCTATTTAACTTTAATCTGTATAATTGCAGATGTCGACCTCTGCCGGTTGGGATGGCGTGCTCGATGGCATAATAAACGAAGAGGATTGTAAGCAGCCCAACAATGAAATCGGAGAGACGGGAAACTGCGGCAACTCGACAATAGGCATAGCTTTTCTGCTGAGTTATTTAGTCATATCTTTCCTCATCGTGATCAACATGTACATTGCGGTGATCTTAGAGAACTACTCTCAGGCAACGGAAGATGTCCAGGAGGGTCTCACGGACGACGATTACGACATGTACTATGAAATTTGGCAGCAGTTCGATCCAGACGGCACGCAGTACATACGCTACGATCAGCTGTCAGATTTCTTGGATGTGCTCGAGCCCCCGTTACAAATTCATAAACCTAACAAATATAAAATAGTGTCGATGGACATTCCTATCTGCAAAGGTGACCTGATGTTCTGTGTAGATATTTTAGACGCGCTTACCAAAGACTTCTTTGCCCGTAAGGGCAACCCCGTGGAAGACAGTTTGGAGATAAGTGAGGTGCAGACACGTCCGAACGAAGTTGGCTATGAACAGGTCAGTTCGACGCTGTGGCGCCAACGTGAGGAATACTGTGCCAGGCTCATCCAGAACGCGTGGCGCAAGCACAAGAGGCTGCGCACGGGGATGCCGGACCAGTCGGACAAAGGTGAAGCCGACACAGACGGCGATACGGCTGCGGGAAGACAAACGCAGGTTCTCGTTGAAAGTGATGGTTACGTGACAAAAAACGGTCATAAGGTGGTGCTACATAGCCGTACGCCCAGCGTAAGTTCGCGTTCGGCAGACGTCTGAGAAAGGCCCCGCCCCTCCCTCAGCTCGCAATAGCTTAACCGCTATGACCGAGTGAATGTCGAGCGAATTTATCTCGGAGGTATTCCTATCATTTCGTTCTTATATGAGACATCGAAATGCAGATTGCCTTTTGGTTTTAACTTGTTCATTTGTTTATCTTACGTAAAATGAATACTTCGGAGGTAAAATAAATGTAAGTATGTGAACAGGTTTGCACGGTATGGCTTGACGGAGCAGGTATCATAATTAATCGAGTTGCGGTCTGCTCATAATGTTATCGACAAGAGTAATAATTCCTCGTGAACAGCCAGGCACACACGATCAAGCACTTACTTGTACCTGCCTCAACAAGCTATTTACGCATATACGAGGCGCCCCTATTGGCATAGTTCAGAAACGTGCTGAGCAGGTCAAAATGAGATGAAAAACTAAATTTATTTCTTACTTACGGATATAAAATTAAGTACCTACTTTTGTATTTTACCAGTACCAGTATATGTAGTATTAGTAAGCAAGTAAGCAGGTACAGAAATGTATAAATTTTACAAATTACAACCTCTCCAAATTTAGCGTGATAGGAGTTTCGAAAATGGGTCTGCATCGTATGTTGACTTATTTAGTTTTTCACCCTTAAAATCCCACCAGTATTAGGGACACCTCGTATAAACGAATACCCTGCAACAGGGACGAGCTGTTTACCGAGGGCACAGCACGCTTACAAAAATCATTATGACGACAGTCCATGTAGTAAACAGCTTGTTCTATGATTTAAATGCGTGCCGGTTTGATCTTTGCCGTACCTATACAGCTTTCCTTTCATTGTAATAAACGATCTGGTTGTAATTCAAAGGAGGCAGTTACACAAGTGGCAGTTCCCAAGCTACCAGTGTAACTTCCGCATTCGATAGCTTGTAAGATTGGTTTTAAACTTCCAGCCGAATTCAGGGAAACGTGTGTGTTTATGTTTGCGATTTAATTCAGTTTACATGTCAGATGCACAAAAACAAAGCAAACGCATGCATTTCTTGCATAACGGAATATTTATCTTTATAAAGTGGGACCGAATCAAAGAACAATAAATAAATTAAAGTGGACAATTGAAAAGAACAAAGCGGAAAGTCGCGTTGTAATTCTATGGTGCTTTCTTCAATTGCTAAATATTCGAGCTATCTTCACATGCTACATGGACCGCAATCAGGGGAGGGGCGAAAAGCAAATAATAACTCAACTGCAAAAACAAATATGTACCGTTTTTGTATGCCTTTGTTTTCGATTAATGATTTAGTACTATGTGCGTTTTTATTATTGTTACTGTTTTCGATATACGTATGTGTGACATTTTAAACAAGTACGTACTTAACGTTAGCAATACCAAGCACCAGCTTTGCTTCATTTATGAATCGTCGATACGGTGTTGCGTGAAATGTATATCTTAATAAAAGTTATGTCCTCGTATCACATTCATTAGGGACATACACCGCCGTATCCTCATGGTTGTCTCGCATACCACAAAATGTCACCCATACCACACTACGTAGATCTTTTGAATTTTATTGATACTTTCGTATTAAAATTAGGTGTGCTGTTATACGATTTTATTACTTCATCAGTTAGTATATGACTGTTAAAGTTTTATATAAATATTTAAACGCACCTGGGTGGTGTTTGTTTGGCGTACACGTTTCTTCCATACAAAGAATAGACTGCAAATTGTTACCCTATGATAAAACAATTCATCCTTGATTATTTATTTACTTTCCATCTTGATTTCTTGTTCCTACGTGGGTCAGCCTGCGGGTTTCAGGCTCCCGACTTGTATTACTTACTTTCAGTTAAATTCCTAACCTTATTTGATACGTTCACGCAAACACCTTCTAAGAATATGACACAAAGTGATACAATACATATACCTACTCATACAGGCAATCGCTATTCGTACAATGATTTTCTTATGCTCCACCGCTTAATTTTTATATAGATACGAAAAAGAAATGAGCGTAATTTCGAAAACGTAGTTCAAAAAATATTCAAAGAAACAATTCTTTATATAACAATTATAGAAAAGCGCTTATTTTGCAATGTTGCATTTTTATTACTTATAGGGTGGTCAATATGTGCTTTAAATGAACTGTTTTAAGAATCATTAAAGGTTTTTCCTAATAACTCTGTATTTTTACTGTTCTTCTAGATAGACAAGGTCCTTTTTAACATACATAAATAGCTATTTTTAAGCAAGATCTGCTACAAGCAAGCTTCCTGTATTACTACATATGAAGGCGTATGTTAAGATGGATTTTCGTTCTTATGTTGTCGTCTCAAGGATGAATCAAATTCTACACACGCTATTTAGAGCATGCAAGTCACAATACTAATACTGGACAAATATATCACTGTTCTACTTGACACACCTCTAATGTCCTACAGTCACATTACATTACAGTTAATCTACGTTTGTTCAGTTGTGCATTTGTAAGTTACATACTGAAGTGTTAACCTTATTGAAAAATACATAGGTACCATTTGCATTTTGAATGTGTCGTTCATTTGTAAAGTTCTGAATTTGATTCACTCTAGCAATGCTTTTGAACAAATTTTATTTGCATTAAGTGGTTACGGAGCTATTACACAAACTAACAATGCAACTTGCACGGGACTGTAATATGCTTTTTTATAATCCGCAAAAATGAAATAAGAAAACGAGAAAATTGTAATTACATATAACATGCATGTAAGAAAATGACATATGAATGTTATATTGTACCTACATTCGACAATTCATTCATGTAACATACAAAGGTAATCATAGTATTTATTACAAACATTATATAATATACATATAATTTTTCTAAGCAATCGTTGTTTTTAGGATAGCCATTGGGTATTATTAAGATTTAGTTTATAAGCTTTGCGAAAAATTAAAACGATCTCGATTTAAAAGTATTTTCATTTCCCAACAGCCCCTGCTTTTGGGTAGCCAGATATTTGCTTCAGTTACTATAAAAAGCAGCTTCCAAATAGATAAAAGACGTTACAAAATGGGCATCCAACGCAATAATAAAAACAGACGCTTTCGATGGAACAGCCACGACCGTTCACGGGCTCCGATGTAACACAGGTACATTCAAATCATGCCAAAAGAAGCTGGCGTATCTGCATTCGACTTGAAATGAATCTGAACTGAGAGAATATAATTTTTATTTCGGGAGGGAATCTAAATAATGCACCATGTAAAAAGAAAACAAGTTTAATATAACGACGCAAATTAAATTAATAGTTTGATTTTCACTGAGGCGTCACCATTTAAATTACAATAATATAGTTAATTATACTCCATTATGTTAACTGGACGATACATTTTTCTATTTTCAACTTTTAAGTACGACTATCTAATTTAAAAAATGAACACTATAATGTCACATGACATGGAATATTACACGATGAGCCACACCACATACATTTTATAGAATATGTGTCATTTTATGGTTACTTTAGTGATGCATAAAAAAATTATCCAATGCCATCCGAGTGATAATAAAATTTTCACATGCACTGTTACGTCAAATAAATACAAAATTGACTAGAGACCTAAATTCCTGCAAAAACAGATCGATCATTGCAGCATCTGCTGTATGGGTGTTTACCTTTAATCGATAATAACTAGACATCTTATTATTCGTTCCTGTCCAGCGAAAACAAAAAGAACAATTCCCAACGATATTATTTATGAGTCTAACAAACCGCCAACTTGCAAACGGAAGCGATGAAATAATGTTCGAAGATTTGCAAGGATTCGTTCACACATTCCACACGATAAATGCATATTATGCGTAGTCCACAGTCACTCACGGTATTTGTGCTATTTTCAACACTTTCACGTTGTGTGCTGTTTAAAATGTAAGAGCTTCGCCTTCACTTCTTCGAATGTAGGACGATTTTTCGGCTCGAGATCCCAAGCCTAAAAATTTACCAAGTTAATTGGAACACTTGAAACGCAACCAGTTTGCATATTTTCTAAAACATCATTATCGAAGAGTGACGACACTGCTATTGTTTCTGCTTAGGATTCTTGGGCTTCCGCACTTTGTCACAACTGATAGATATAGTGTACTAATAGCTTTAGATATAAAAATAAAGAAAAATTGTTTGAAAAGGGTATTTGGGAATTGTTATTGATTGCAAGATGAAGTGGAATAAACATATCGAAAGCATAATAAACTAAACTAACTTTTGTTTTCTCTTAATTAGCCAGAACTGTCTATGTATGACTATTCATTATGCCTTTTTCCACAGTATTATCAGTTATGCGGTCATTGCATAAAGGTAATCTGAGTCTACTCCGGAAGCTGCAAAATAGGATTCTTAAAGCAATATACAAAAATGTTATAGTAGTTATCTACCTCGGTAGGAAATGTTTTGTACTTTTTTCTGGGAAATACAACATGACTGTATAAATTTTACTTGCCTGTCTCATAATTTCATAAACCTCTGACGGACAACCTTCAGGTGCTTCCATTTTGTAGCCCTTTTCAACATGTTTCACTACATCGGCTAGAGGCTGCATAAAAAAAATATTTTTGAGATATTAAAAACAGAACAACATAAGGGTACTTACAATTCTTGGATATGGAACTCGACCAAATGAGTAGATCTCCCACAACAGTATTCCAAAACTCCACATGTCCGACTTATTGGAAAATTTCTAAAAAATGATCTTTGGAATAGAGAAAAAAAAACGAATAAAAGAGTCTTACATTTTGTTTTAGAGCTTCTGGAGCAGTCCATTTTATGGGTAACTTGGCAGATTCCGAAGTGGCATTCTTTTCATTCCGTGCCAAACCAAAATCTGATACTTTTGCAACACCATTTTCAGCAATCAGCACGTTCCTGGCCGCCAAATCCCTATGTACGACGTGCATTCGCTCCAAATATTCCATGCCTGAACTTGTGTCAAAAGCGAAGTTTATCTGATCTTTTTTTGTCACATGAAGCCTTCCCCTCGATCGCAAATAATCAACCAAGCTTCCTTTGCTCATGTATTCGGTAACAAGATAAATTTGTTCCTTTTTTCTTACCACGCCTAGGAGATTAACGAGATTTTCATGGTGTAACGATTTCATGAGTATCGCTTCTGCTTCACTGGAGTCTTTTAACACTTTTACTGCCACCTTGTTTTTCTTCCATTTGCCTAGCATGACTTCGCAAAACTCCCCTTTACCAATTGGCTCGTATATCTGGAAATGTGTTTTATTAGTAAAAAAAAATTGAACTAGACACAAAAATATACTGTAAGACGGTAAAGACATACGTACCTCTAGTTCTTGCTCGTTAATAATGCATAAGTCATCTGAATGACAGTTATTGGTAGTGGGCAGACTCTCTTTTGGCAGGGCTTTCACTAGTTTCGTACACAACCCATCTGCGTCGTTCTTGTAATGGTCAATCAATTTATCTAAATTCTCGAAAAACTCCTCATCATCGATGGTTAAACTTCTCTCATGATATTTAACTCTGTAGTGTTCGACTTTGTTTTGATAGCAAACGCATAAAGTATAATCACCAGGGAAGTTGGTAGACTCTCTAACCAAAAATAAACCGTCCCTTCTTGGATGCAACAAACTCTCTGCTTCTTCTCTTGATATTTTACCGTGGAACCACCTAGAATTACCCGGTTCAATTGCATTTCTTCTACGTAGGCAAACAACTTACGGCATAGAGTTAAACTTTCCTTCACGATTAATGTTTACATAATGTCCATTGTTGGTAATTTGATTTTTATTATTGCAGTCGACACAGTTGTTCATGTTGTGAGTACGTATGTGTGCATTACAGTCATGTATAGGGTTATTATCCTGTCCAGGAGATACCTCTTGGGTTGAGACGGACTAGAAAAAATGTCACATTGAAAGGTTGTTGTGGTACTTCATTGCTAAGGAACAGATTGTGTGCAAAACACGGTGCTGCTGACAAACAGCTATAGGAATGTATAATTCAAGTAATTACACGCCGCTAAAATTCAAGGTTATCGTGAACGACATGCTTTTCAAGCATACTGAGCAATTACAAATTAAGCTTTACAGTATTAATGGATTTACACGACAAAAAGTTGAAAACCTTCTAATTTTAATTTATTGTTCCAGACAAAACTATTCATTTCTTCGTGATTACCATGATTAGATTTGTTATCAAATGATGTCACCTGAGCGTTCATAATAAAATATACAGAACGATCAACAGGAAACTCATAATGGCAGAACCTTATATCAAAAATTTTAATATGGGCATGCAGATTTTATAACAAATATTTCTTTGATAAGCGTAACAATGTTCGTTTAAAAAAACACTAATCAGAATCTTCCATTATTGGTTTACAAATTTACATTAAACATTTTTCTGTAATCGTCCCAACAACTAAAATGTTTTGACTGACCACTGAATCATAGCTCTGATAGTGAAATAATAGCAAACTATAATGTAAACTTGCAAGGCAACTGTAAACTGTAAAGACATTTATTATAGATATTTTCATTTTAAATCCAGTGGTGTACTCAGAAATTTTTTAGGGGATCACATTTTTGAGATATAACACAAACTTGAATTTGTTTTTTAATGGAAACCATAGTTGGCTTTGCTATGGTTGAACTATGGTTTCCATTTCTTGGCGTATTCTTGACGTATCCCAAGAAAACGTCAAACAACGCTACATGATAGTTCGAATTTCGCAGGTTTTGGCTATACAGAAATGTACTTTTTTCAATGTTCAACCTATGAAAGTTTTAACTTACCCAATTATCTCTGATATTTGGATTAGAGTCTTGTATCCGTACACAGTCACTAGGAGTATTTCGTTTAATTCCCCTGGCGGGTACAATAGGTGGACCACCACCAGAAATATTCACCGGACCCCAGGGACTAACCGGTTCCTGATAGTTACCGACTACGGCGACTGGCTGGTACCTCTGAAACAGTTGGCCATCGTTATTACAGGTGTCATCGTTTAGAATGCAGGCAAAGCGCACATACTACCTATATCAATGAAAATGAATGAGTGATACAAAGCAATCACTGGTTATACTAATATCTTCATGCATAAAAAAAAGAACTGAGAAAGACAACATAAAAAGAAAAATTCAGCGACGAACCTGCGTAAGCGGAGTATTGTGCAAATTCTGACTTGTCATTCCGCTTTATATGAATAGTTCCCCAATTACAGTTGATAAAACATTGTTTATCTATAACAGTTAAACAGAAATGATTAGTAGACATTGGAACGTAAGTAGCATAAACAGATGTGTAAAATGCACAGTGATTACACATTGGTGCTTTAAATCAGTAAATATTGGTTATTTAATTACACTTTTGTCTTAAAAACAGCACATAGTTAAGTAAACGACATGGAATGGCACCACATATAAAAATGAAATCGACACTGTTTTGAACTATGCAAAATGTTAAAAGAGGGTCAACATTTCTTTCCTGTATTCGGAAATTTCTCTTGGTGACCCACTAAACAGCACCCAAAACACTTTTATGACGTTCATACACTACATATCAAACACTGCACTTGCCTGCACATCTCAAAAAGGATATTATCAATAACCAATGATTATTTTAGGAGAAATACACCACCAATTGTAATTACAATATCAAGACGTAAACATTGTAAAATGACGGTAATACTTGTACACCATCTTGAAGCACTTTCGCATTCCACGAGTTTACCATTTGGTTCTGAGCTTTACTAGACGTGGCGGGAAAATATGAACCATTAAAACGCACTTTTAATCTTTTGAACTTTATTTATCTAAAAATACATTGTTCAAACACTGGGTTTCTATGGTAGCCTGTAACAATAAGAAAATACTATAAATATACCTAATTTATTCAAATATTGTGATGTTAACTCAGAAATTAATCAGAATGTTTTAAATCATCAACAAAAATCAGTCGGGAAAAGAAGACCAAAAATAACAATTCATCATGTTATTGCAGCTTAAATATATACAATTGGCAAAAATTACTCACTTCGCATGTACACTGGCAGTCGATGATTGGGGTAAGGTTATAGCTGAAACAAACAATTGTCGCAGCCCATTAGGAAGTGGTAAACATGTACAGTTTCCACTAAGGGAAAGAGCTGCATTACTGTTAGCAAGTTATCCACACCTATGAACAAATGATGTGCTCATAAGCTCTAGTACTTGCGTTATAGGGGGGAAAAGAGGGGGAAGTCATAAATGCAACAAACACCCGAGTCGTCCACTTTATTGTGTAAATATAATCAAAAAGGTTCGATAATTTCTCATAATAAAATACAACGTCAGTTACTTCTGGGAACTCTGGTTGCTTGACTTACTGTCCCTCATACTGGCGGACCTGCGACGCTTCAGCTCTTCTTGCCTACGTACTTTGGACTCTTTCTTCCGTTGGGCCAGAAGTTTGGCATAGTTATCGGCCTGCTCCTTACGCCTGAGGCAGCGCTTCTTCTTCAGTGCCAGACGATGACGCTTCCTCTGAAACACAAAAGAAACTTTAACATAATTTTTCCATGATTGTTCAATTATTTTCTACAGCAGTTTAGAACAAATGAGTGTAGTCTAAATATTTCATTTTCCACACTCAATTAGAAAAAAAGAAAAATACTCTCTTTTGGTAATGCAATACGGGTTAGTGTAGATTGTGTTATCGGAACTATCAAATCAGTTGTTTTGTTTGTTGCTTTAGTTTCTGATACATACATTTAAATGAATGGAATCAGAGCAAGAGCAACGTTTCATTTACCACATACATGAACGCTTCTATAAACACGGACTGTTTGAGAAGCTGCCTGAATGTGGACAAGTTTAATCTAACGGCAAACGAACTCACCTGTAGCACAGTCGGTGTGATTAGTCTTTGAATTTTGGGTGCCTTGAAACGTTCCTTTTTGCCTTCTTTTTGCGGCAACGGACGTTTTACGACGTATTGGCGGACATCATCCTCTTTCGTCAAATTAAATAGTTTGCGAATTTTGGAAGCTCTTTTCGGACCAAGCCTGCGTGGTACAACGCTGTCAGTTAATCCGGGTATCTCCTAAAACAGATGTTTGTGTACTGCGAAGGTAACAGCACAAAGAATATCATTGTTCCCCAACACTGCTGTCATATTCAATGCCACAAACTACATAGTATTCAAAATTACTCGCTTCTACCAACCTGTTCGCCTTTTCGTACAATAACAAGAGCTAAAACACTAAGGTTCCCATCTACAATACAACCGCGAACAGACTTCCTTTTGCGTTCACCATCACGGCGTGGTCTATAACATGAATGGCCTTTCGAAAGGAGTAGACGCACACGCCCTAAAATCACTGGTTTAGAACAAGCTGGACACATAACACTTCTTACGCACCATTCGTTAGAACACCTTGTTTCATGGGGAATCCTTGCTTGTCATTGCCTCCTGCTATCCTGAGCACGTAGCCCTTCCATTCGTCTCCTAATGGGTCGGCATCGACCTCTGCTCCCATCCGCTTTTCATAGAAGATGCGGATTTTGTGTTCGTCCACAACTTCAAAACAGTTTCTGGCATCCTGTTGCCGGGTATGAAACGTTCAGCTGAAATACACAAAATTATTCAGAATTGTAACTTATGTCTATAGAAGTTTGAATGTTGTGTATAAGTTTGTAACATGTGGCGAAAATTTTACTGTTAAGGTTATAATCCATATTTATCTAGGCCATCGGCAAGTAGATTTCTAAAACAGTTGCAAATTTGTAAGGATAGCCGAAGAATTGATAGATTCATGTTACGATCAGTCAGATTTGTGGATTATTTCACTATTCTCACCTTCATTGCTGCACGTAAATTACCGTGCACTTCTATCCACTGCCAGAATCAAAGGAATGCGGATAGAGTAGGGGCTAATTAAACCGACCGAAACCGAAGCGTCAGCGAGTCAACTTACCGACCACCATCGGTAAGGCAGGCAACTGCAAACATTTGATTATTGTGCGGGCCATCTGTTAGAAAACATGACAACCCGACACAAGGTAATTACGAATCATTTAATTACAAAAGTCTGCAAAACACAGAAACCGGAACCTGGAAGCAAACGGTAGAATTGCCAGATGTGTTGATTTAAACAGGACAATTTAAATGTCCTCCTTTTTATCTCTGTTTTATGCAACCAAACATACACTACATATAATATGATACTTGCATGAGTAGCACATTCTTTTTAATGTAAACTATGTAACTTTAGATAAGATAAGATTATCTTTCAGGTACTATTTTAATAGAAACGGAAATGGAATTCCTTTTCCTTGTCTATCAATACCTATATCACTTCCGCTAGTACAAATGCATCTTGAAGATTTTAAGTTTATAAAATCAACATGTAATAGTAATGTTATCTGGTAGCTGGAACAGGCTTCAAAGAACTTGTAACAATGTTTGATTAAAACATCAAACTCTTGGTTAGGTTCTGGTGCAAATTTATTGTAGTTTAATAGAAAAGAATCTATTTCTATGCAGAGATTTTAAATTTTCTTTAGTGTAATTGAAACACTCTCCTATCTCAGTGTTACATCTTCTTTTCAGTAGCAGCTGTCCATTTTCAAAGCATGGGCACACATAAAGCACATTAACTCCTGCAAAATGCATAACAGTGGCTCCCTTCGCCTTCACCCTTCATAAAACTTTTTTTACACACTCAAAATGGTTGGGTATTTTTCGGACATCAAGCGTAATACTTCCTCTATTGAAATATATATTATCTTATTTTATTACAAAAACTGTATAGTTCAATCACGTAAACACAGTGAAGTAATATAAATAACTTGCTTTCAAATCACAAAAACACCATAATAAGCTTACAAGTGCATCAAAGAAATGTACGCTTCATACGGAAACGAACAACAACCTCAGATTAGTAAAAATCAACAATGAAAATGTCTGCTCTAATGATCTTTCTTTTCTTTCTTCTTTCTTTTCTTTTTCTTGTCAGATGCCAAAGCTTCCTGTTTCTTTGCTAGGCAATGCCTGCAGTACCAGTCTTCATTATCATCTGGTGGAATTTGGATCCCCACACAAACCCTGGTTGCAAGAAAAATTTTCAGTGTCTAATTTATGACCTGCTTCTGCTATAATTACCAATGATACCAGGCATCGCAGTCATCACAACCTATCATAGGACTACCATCGTCTTGTTTGAGGCATGCGGGACAAATCCACACCTCTTTGCCTTCTGCGTCCTAAATTAACATCAAATCATAATTAATTTATGTACATCAAAATAAAATGCCCGCTGTTCAGACAGTTTTGGGTATTTTTAACGATATACCGGGTGATCCATCAAAGTGATTCGTCAAATATCTAATAGGAAGGATAAGGATTTTGCTGTAGTACATCAGATAATAGATGGTGTTATTTTAAGTGAAACATCGTGTAAACAGAATTTTTTTTCCACAAGTACTTCAAAGAAACAATAACAAAGTTGATATTATTTCTGATGTTTCCAGAAACATCAATGTCCCTTCTGATAGATGTCTTATGAATCATTTTCAGGGATCACTCTGTATGCCAGATGTCCATCCAAAACTGACCGACATGGAATACTGGCCCGACTTTTTTTTTCTGACCAACAAAGGTATCTGCCGAGCACACTATTCCACAAGAATACAACTCAAAACCTGACCAAAAAAATTACATGCATAAATGTGGCGAGGAAATGATATACTGTAAAATAATAAAGATAAGGCGTCCCCCTATGTTCTAAACTAAACCATAATTAGTATTAGTCATGACATATATGTAAATGTTTTTCATACCTTGATGGGAATCTGATGCTTACTAGCAGCTTTTGTCGGTTTGGTTTTGATGGGATGTATGCGTGGCCTACCTGGGCCATGGTTCACTCTGCACGATGCTGTTGAGGGAACAGCTGTTTCTTCCTTTACAGCTTCATCCTCTGTTTAGAAACTTACAGCTTAAGCTCTTTATTACACAAATCAAATCTGGTTAAATTCCAAGTCAACCATTACCACCTGCACCTCAACCCTAAACTAACATTTCATTTCTACCTCACACACCATAAATATATGTATCGAACGGAACGTTTGTTTATAGTGTATGAGGCTGTAAATATATTTCGACCTACCTTTTGTGTATCATGCTCTCCATGCATATGGAAACTGTACTTGAAAAAAAAAAATTGCTGCGAAGCAGTGATGTGCAAGCTATTTTACAGCTGGTATATGAAAAAATGATGTATGAGGAAATGTAGAGTGGGCTTCTTTTGGTCAGATTTGAAATCTGAATGACTGATGACTATTTACAGATGTTGCAATACTGTTGCCCTTCATGGTTACTTACTAGGTATTTGGAAGGAGTGATATTACTCAGACCAAGTTCGATTGACGGTTCCACATGGGTTTCTTTTTTTCGTATTTTTGGAATTGATTTGAACATGGATTTCCTCATCAAATTGTGAAAAGAATCGCTAGAGGAAGTGGGAAAAGTATCGGAAGCTAGACGACAAAACAAAATTGCAAAGATAAAAACGTGTAGATACAGGAAAACACTTAATTAGTAACTAGCACTACACACAGTACATTCTGATAGAAACAACTAGAAACACATATCATGCAACATTATTTAGAACTTTTCAAAAGGTTTAGTCAACTAACGTTCATGCAACATACTACTACACACTAAGCTGCCGGTGAGGAGTTTCTAACAAAATTTCAGCATAATCAATATACACGCCAATAAATTTTAAACAAAGCACAAATTGCGAACCAATCAATTCTAATACCTTTTTTAATTAAAAATAATTCCCGCAAATCATCACAACCATTTATTTTATCAATTAGATTAGAGAATAATTTGCTCTGCAGGGATGATGTCATACAATTTTCGTGGAATTTCTGATTGGGTGTTTTCCGCTAATTGCAGAAATTGGAGTAACCATTCCTATTAGCTCAATATTCTCATAAACTACTCAAATAATGTGTTATTAACATAAAAACTTGTTGTTTTATAGATTCTTAACACTTTTAGAAAATTGGAAAACAGAATGGCACTTCTTAAGACACAGCTTGTTGATTACTCTATTCTGCGTTTTTTTTTTAATTTCTACCAGCATGGAAATGGGTTGTTGATATGTGGAAATTTTCAATAGCAAACTAACATCTTTCGGTAGTGTGTCACTAATTTGATTAATTATATGCATGATTGGTAGGCAAATAAATTTGAAAGTTGTTGGCCTAATACGAATTACAACCGTAAAAAACCGCAATCCATCAACGCCACATTTCTTACTTGGCGGTGGAGGAGGTGCTGGAGCTTTAGGTTTAGGTTGACCTGTTACCAAAGCGGAAATCTTTGCAAGCTCTGGCGTCTGCTCACGGACTGGCTCGGCCGCAGGAGTCTCGGATTCTTCTTTCTTTATCACCGGCTTAATATTCCTGCATAAAAAAATTAAATATGGTTTGATAATAAAAGGCAGACGCAACTTCAACTGGAAACTTACAGCTTTCTGGTATCCTGATTGTCTGGACACGGGGATGAAGATCCAAGTTTCAGAGTCAGTTTTGGAACTGTTATGTCAGTTTCCCACGACTGCAAAAGAAACACAAAAATTGTACTTTTATGTAATTTCAAAAGCTAACAATGTTGGTACTGAAATTCATAATAATAATAATAATACCTCTTTGTCCTTCTTTTTCTCCTTCTTCTCCTTTTTAACTTTGTCCTTGTCCTTCTTCTCTTCTTTCAGCTTCTTCTTTTCTGCTTTGTTTTTGAGCTTGTCCTTTTTGTTCTTCTTTTTGATTTTCTCCTTCTTCTCCTTTTTGTGTTCTTTCGGTTTTTTCTCTTGTTTCGGGGATAATGGTGCTTTAGGAATATTAGCGATAACAGGAGGTTTTTCTGGTGCTTTTACTGGTGGTTCAACCTTAGGTTGTATGAAGTTCATTGACAGTGCAGGATGTGGTGGGGGTATGTAAGGTGCTTGTCCAAAACCATGCATTAACGGAGGAAAACCACCCAGTGGATACAAGGAGTTATTTAACGGAGGTGGTATAAGGCCCGGGCCTCCAAAATTAGTTAATGGGAACAGGAACGGTAGAGCGGAAGCAGGATTGGAAACCTGTTGTGGTTCATGTTTAACCAGCACTTGTGCCTCAGGTGTCTTCMGCCTGTCCATTTCGATGTCCATTGGTTCTGATTCTATCCGCGATGGACTGAACTTCTGCACTTTTTTCACTTTCGATTTGTCCTTGCGTTTTCGCTTTTCACCTCTGTTCAGCGGAGGACTCTGTGTAATCATTTCCGGAGTTCGTGGGGTCGAAGGGGTGCCAGGTGGTGATTCATCCTCGAAATATGGCTTTTCGACCTTCTCGATATAAGCTGGTGGMGGTGCAGGTTGTGTTGGGATCAACTCAATAGTAATGTCATTAGAGATGTGATGGATTTTTGGTGCCGGTTCAACACTTTCYTCGATAACCAAGTCTGGCGAGCTCTCCCGCGATTCTTGCTTTATCTCTTCTTTGATGCGTATTGCTTTCTCAGGTTTTTCATTTTTGACATTCGATATTTTCTTCAGTATGTTTATTTTCTTTTTGTCAGGCTCAGTAAACAGCTTAATATGTTCAAGAGTATTTTGCATCGGACCGGCCATAGGTTTCATCGGTATGGGCGTAATTGTAGTGTTAAGCTTCTCAGTTTTTTGACGAGCTGCTACCAGAGCTTTATTCAGTTTCATACTCTGCTGTGGTGACTTGTTGGCTGGTATCGGGGATATCCTAAGTTCATTATTCAGCATGAAATTGCTAGGTGGCAACCCATTATTAACCACGTTAGTTGTTGCGGCCGTTTTAAGCTGTTTCATCCGTACAGCATCTTTCATTGCTGGTATTGACTTTCTAAGTTTTTCATCTATTCTGAATAGTTCTTTTCCGAACCTCTCTTTTCGCTTTTCCACTTTTTTAACGATCTTATTAGGTTTCCGGAGTGCATCCACGGGGGTGACGGGTGTTGGTGCAACGGGAGATGGTTCGGTAGCCGCCAATGGCGTCCTTGATTCAGGTAACTTTCCCTCTCGTGCCGGAGACAAGAAGCCAGAAGTTGTCATGATGACGCTGCTTAGTTCACGTGTAGGTCTTCCCTCATCTTCCAATAGAAGTCGTGGCTTTTTAAATGTGTCCCCTGGGGATATTTCTGCCGGTTTTTTGAAAACAGGTGTGGAATTTTCACTTGTCCCTTCTTCTACCGCTTCGTTTTTAACCGTTACGTCATTCTCGTTCTCTGCTGCTGCAATGTTTAATAATAATTTTCACGCATTCTTTAAATTTATAACAGGGTGTATTTTAACGTTTATTATTGTTACCTCATACCTGCTCATACCAACACAGCACGAAAATTAGTGTTTTCAGTTCCGAATGGTGTTAAAAACTTTTAAAAAATCTACGAATTCATAAAGATACCTTAAAGTCAGGCATAGATTCATCAATAAAACTCAATAGACTTATTAATATTCTAAAAGCTCCGAGGCGTAACACTGTAATCAATCTATTCTTCACAAGAATGTCAATATACAAAATACAGTAGTTATATGTTTGGCAACATTGGGTTAGAAAGGGATGAATTGTAAAACAAAAAGAGAAAAACTGCACTTCCTAGGAATTATTGTTAGTTGTTGGCCAAGTGTACGCCAACACTGGCACAAGTAAGTTTTAAGTTAGATGATATAGTGAAAGCTATATGTTCACGTAAGTTTAAAGTTACATCAGTTTGTATGTTCAAGCAGTACTGCTGCTCTCATACCTAACTTACCTTCTAAAAGAGGATACATCGGTGGCAGGTGTTCGTGAATATAAACAGGTCGYGTCACTACCTCCTTGCTACCCGGTTTTAAAAAATTTAAATGATCTTCTTTCGGCAAAGGAAACTTGGGTACTGCCGTAGGTCCCTGACCAAAATTAACGTATGTAACGTATTCCTCTAGATCGGATAAGTTTACATGGAAGTCACGGAATGCCAGTCCGAGATGATCAAGGTTTGGTTCGATAATACCAACTGTAAACAATGACATTAAAACGTCGCACCAAATAAAAACATAGCCTATACTTACATTCGTTAGCATATTCATTCGTCGTTTTGGCTAGTTGTGAAAGATACTGTGATAAAACATCGGTGAGGATTTCTAAAGGTGTAGTGTTTATGGAATGCCAACCAATTGTTTGCAGCATTTTCACGACAGATATTTTAAGTAAATCGTGGCAATATTTCTGTGACATCTTCAATTCCGAACCAAAGGGCAGCTTCACGAACTTGACCGCAAACCTAATTACAAACTATTACTTGCGACCTGTTCCTGCTTTTTCATCTGCAGTATAATAGTGAAGTTGAACCACCATGTAACTAACCTAACACATCAACGTTATCACCATAAACAAATCTCAACCATTCTGTTTTTATAACCAGTTACATTTAATATCTAATGATCCGGTATTCTGTTTTTTTTTACTAAAACATGCACCATTACATGATTCGCGGTTTGATAGCAATAATAATAATAATAATAATCAATAATATCTTATCTATTTTGTGATAGTGATACAATAAAAACAATGCAGTACAGTGTTGCTCTGTAGCAACTAGCAATCTTGGTAGATGAAGTTGGTGTCTTTTGTTTGTGCATTACACAGATATGTTGGCATATCTGGAGCAGTACCAGTGGCGTATCATCGGCGATGTCCACTAAATGAATACGTGTACATTCCCGATTTTGAATGCACCTTGGCAGAAATTAATTAGATTGCCAGTAGTTACATAGCGTTACTGTTGATGCCAATAGAATAAAGTTTTTTTTATAAATGAGCAGAGCCAATCAGAAAGCACGGCACTACTTTGACATTTGACAAATGATAAATAGAGCTGTTAAATGTACTGTATTGCAACTGTTGGTCTATGTGCAATTTTAAGTTGGATATGCTATTTTCAATACTGTACTCTTTGTAAGTTTAAACGTAGTGCATAAGATGAACGTACAACTAAATCGTTTCTAATTCTAGGCAGAACCCGCTTGCCTCGTAAGTTTATCTGCGTTGCTGATACCTTTGATTTTTTTATCATACTAACGCATCAGTTCCCGCAAGATGCTAACATATCTTCAACTCGAAGGTAAGTACTATAATACCCTACAATCATTAAATACCCAATATTTAGCAAATTTTAATTACGAATACTTGAATGACCGTAACAATGAAAAATAAATGTTCTGCTACTTTAACATAGACGTTTACGATTGTCAATACAAACACAACAGCGGATTTACACTATTTCCATGTCTGCACCATTGTGATTGCGTCTCATTCTTATTTCAGTTCATTACTCATGTAATGTGCGAACGAATAGCTACCGAATTCGAATATTCACGAGTTACGATCGGTAGTATTCTGAAATATAAGCAAGTTCTCGCTTTCGGAGATTATATCGTCTCCGGCAAGCACTATCGTTAGATGGTACCTACTTTTGATATTTCATCAAGCGGAGGTACTTAAAACGTGTAATAGATTTATAGATCGAAGTGGTAGTGCTTGAATTCTAGTGTTCGTGTTAAGAAAGCGTTGCTTGTCTAGGAAAGCTCAAAAGTGCTTCTCTCGAAAATTGCCTAACGATCCTAAGGGTAGGACACGATCAAACAGAATTGTAAATTCTTGAAAGAAGTAGTTTTGAGGTGAGTGATTTTATTAAGCAAGAATCTGTGGAATGTTAAATCCAAGAAGCATTGTTTTACATCTTCACCAATCCCGAGTCGTAATGAGTAACTGTGCGTAGCATTTTACTTCAATATTTTCATTCCAGTTAAATAATAAACTCTGACTAATTCAACTTTTATTTGAAACGCAATTCTGTTGTTTATTCCTATTGAAATAATATTCCGAATTGCACTAAAAATAACATCGATGGTCGATGCTTATATTATACATATATTATAGGTAATATAGTACCTAGATTTAAATTTAATTAAAGAACACATTATTTCAGATTAAATTAGATGTTATATATTATATTATCTTATTGTCATTATTAGAATGTTTTGTCAACTTGCAATACGAAACCGCACGGCCGTTGGCTTTGTTTAAAATTATGTTGGTTAATCGTTATTATCGTTTAATTCAGCTTTGCATAAAGTAAATGTTTACTAATCGTTATCTTGAAATACCTACTACTGTAACATATGGTGCATTCCATCATAGTAATTAAAAGAAACAATATAAGCGAACAGAACTATAAAATAATGAAAACAATTGTCCCAAAGCAACCATTCAGCAAATAACTATACTAAACTTCGCCGTCAATTGTTGCCCCCTTCAACATCCTTGTATGGTTCCGCCACTGGTTTTTAATAATGGTAGATATTTATTATGTTATATTTTCAAATAAACAAACATATTTTCTGTAGAAATTTGTTAATTGCTGAAGGATCAGATAGAAATTTATTGTTCTCGCCTTAAACTCGTACTATTTTTCCTCAGATTATTGGATGGTGTTATTATATCAAGTACAAGTTTTCTGGGGTTGGTTGCACTGTCATTGTCCTACAGCTGATTTCATAGCATTATAGAGTAAAATAAAATGGTCACTTGTGTCTATCATATTTGCTATTTATATTATTATTTTACGAATGTAGGAAGTAAAACTTCAGCTGTTGCGGAAAATATAGTATTTTAGTTCAAGGTATAGTTGACATTTTACTGGCAGTCTTGAGCTAAACATTTTGGATGAAAGTGGCAAAATAGTTATTTGTAATAGAATTTTCCAATATGGCCGCACCAGCGTATGTATAAAAAATACCATGATTTTGATGAATTGGTACGTATAAAAGTAGTTTGTGTTTGGATTGAGTGTACGTTGTTGAAAGTAGCATCAATATATTTTGTAATAATTGTCTGCTGTAATCAAGTGAGTTTCGTTGCATACGGTGACTAAGCACTAAGCAGTTTGTACCTCAACATCTTCACATAGTTATGAAAACCAGTGTGTTTGATTTATAACGTTTTGGTGGAAGTTCTCATGTGATTACCAAAATATTTCGAGTATGTTGGTGCAGGAGTGCATATCACATTGAAATGTGTTTGTGCAGGCATTGAATCAGTATAGCAATATTGTGTTCTTTGTGTCGTGATGAGCTAATTCAGTCTTTGTTATGCAGGTAACGAGATAGACTTTGTCTCAATAACCATGAAGATAGACAAATCCCGTTTGCGTAAAAGCTCTTCAGAAATTCCTGCTGAGTGTCAGCAGTTGATCGACAGGCTGTGCGCGTGTTCCCGCGATGAACTTCTCGATGAACTGCTTAAAATCAACACCTGGACATTTGGAAAATGTGAACTGTATCATTGGGCGTCTGTTCTAGACACTTTCGATGTGATTTTAGAAGAAGCCGCTATGCCCGCTTTGGAAAATAAGTGGGCTTTATATTGTGATACTAATTATAATGATAACGTAATTAATGCCAGTTATTCAGTTTGACCCTTGTAAAATTGTTTACCTTTCAGGAGAAGAAGTTACTGCTATGGACATTGCATTTTACGACGTTACTAATAGAACATTCGTTCTCTCGTCACTTGTACAGTTCAATGGAGCACCTACTAACTTTGCTTACTTCGAGTGATATGTCTGTTGTCCTCGGAGTTTTGAATTTGCTGTWCATGTTTTCAAAACGCAGTAACTTCATTTCGAGGCTCCCATCTGATAAGAGAAGTTCTTTGATAGAACGTTTGCACCATCTGGCTGAGGTTAGTGTCAAATTTTCTTTCAGTTAGGTTTCTTTAGTTTGAAAATATGCGATTTTCACCATGTATTTGAATATTGAAAACAATCGTTATAATTGAGTCAGGTGTCATAATTTCAAAGTAAAACTAATAAGTATTGCTGTTTTTTATTAAGTGTTGAATGTTGAATTTTCATTTTTTGTGTTAATTTTTTGTTTGTAAAAGCGACCGGTTCTCATCAAGGGAACATCCTGCAATGTAAATGTATAGACATGTTGTTCTAGAAAATTGTGAAAAAATTTTAATAAACTATGGCACCTGAGTGTCATGAAAATATTTGTCTGCAAAAAAAAAATCTGTCCTCTTCATTTTGTTTTTGGAAATAACAACTACCTAAGTAAAGTTGATGATGAATCATTATAAATAGAATTTTTTTAGAACTGGGGTGGAAAAGAAAACGGATTCGGTCTGGCGGACTGTTGCAGCTTTGATAAGCCAATACCTGTGTCCGCTACAACTTTGCACTTTGAATTTCATAAAGACCATTTGTTAAATACCACCAAAGATTCCAAAAACAAAAATAGCATCGAATACATCCATGTTGAAAATGTTGATAAGCTGAATAAAACTCCGGCAGAAATCATGAAGGGTCTGTGCTCCGTTTATACGATTCCTCCTGAAAGAGAGGTGAGTGAACGTCGTGTTTCTCGGTAAATAAACTTAAACTTCATGTTCCTCTTTAGATGATGCTCTTCACTCATGTGCGCCTCGCACATCACTTTTCCGACTACAGAAACAGATTGCTGTGTGTTTTGGCTCGCCTGCAAGCTCTGTCTGTGCTTGTGTACTCCAATGCACTGCAAGACTTCGCCCATACTTTGCTGTATAATGGGCTTCTGGAGGAATTGGTTGAATTAGTCGAACTCAAGCTTCCATATTTAGTAGAAATTCGATCGGCTGCTCTGCGGACGCTTACTTCCATTATTCATTTAGACAGGAATCCTCATTTCCCAAAGTGAGTATTATTATATTGACGCAGTATTTTAATCACAATTTTTTATATATGTTTTTGCTGTAATACACTGGATGTGTCAGAAAAATGAGTGATAAGTGAATAATATTGCTATTTGAAAATGTAAGAGCCCATTTAACCATTTGTCTAAATATGTATAATGCACATTTGTATTTCATTCTTTTCTTAATTAATATTTCTTATTAAAAACATTTCTGAACATTTTGAGTTCACCTGGTTAACTTTTGCGTTTGATTTCGTTCCTTGTAAAGGAAACCCGGCTCCAGGCTTACCAATATAATTGACGTCACCGGTGCCAACCAGTATCACGGATTCCTGCCTGTTTTGGTGCGAAATTGCATAAGCTCCTTAACAAACCAGTCTGGTTCGCAAACTGCGCAGTCCGATGAATCGGCCTCGACATCCAGTAGCACAAGCTTCAGCGATGATTACATGAAGCTACTCTCCGATGTCAGCATAAGTTCTCAGGTTGTGAGCGATTTCAAGAAGMAMTTTCCCTTGCCTCTAGCGACAGCTTTGTTCTCTTTCCTGTATCATCTTGCGAGCTACGAAGCTGGTGMTGATGCTCTGGTGTCTTGCGGTATGATGGAATCACTGCTGCAGGTCATTAACTGGCATGGGGTGGAATTGGAACACATAACTGTAAGTAACTGAAGTAGTAATTGAAGAGATTAAACAAGATTAATCAGATATTCGGTCTATCTTAATTTTTTCCATGAAAAGGACAAATTTGGAACTTTTTGCTTTTCATTTTCAGTTTGTTACACGTGCCGTCCGTGTGATCGATTTAATAACCAACATAGACATGCAAGCCTTCCACATGCACGGTGGGCTACAAAGTTTCATCAGCCGTCTTGATGTGAGTATTTTTGCATTTGATCCATCGAAGGAGAACTACCGAACATGTCATTTTTAGATTGAAGTTAACATGTGCATAAAAGAGCAGAGTTATGAGTTTAAGTGGTCACCTGGCGAGCAAAACCTAGAGAGGGCTGGTACATCTGATGGTTGTGCAGAAGAGCAGTCCCCAACTTTTGAATTCCAGTACAATCCGGCGAATGCCGGAAAGACGTGTTTACCTCAAAGGGCTGCTTTGCTGAAGTCCATGTTAAATTTCCTGAAGAAAGCTTTGCAAGATTCGACATTTTCAGACAGCATCCGACATCTGATGGAAGGTACCCTGCCTACATCATTGAAGCACATAATATCAAATGCCGAGTATTACGGACCCTCTCTGTTCCTGTTAGCCACGGATGTAGTCACTGTGTACGTTTTTCAAGAACCAAGTTTGCTCTCCACGTTACAGGACAATGGCTTAACTGACGTGGTGCTGCACGCCCTCTTAATTAAGGACGTTCCTGCCACAAGAGAGGTCATTAGTTCCCTGCCGAACGTATTCAGCGCACTCTGCATCAACAGCCGTGGCTTGGCATCTTTCGTCAAGTGTCGCCCGTTCGAACGTCTCTTTAAGGTATGTGTAGTTTCTTGTAGAGTAATTTCGATTAATTTATTTTGCTCAAAGGTGCTCTTGTCCCCCACTTACCTGCCTGCGATGCGACGAAGGAGAAGTTCCGATCCAATCGGTGATACAGCAACGAATTTGGGTAATGCAATGGATGAGCTCATGCGCCACCAGCCGTCCTTGAAGGTGGATGCGACCGCCGCCATTATAAAACTTCTCAACGAGCTCTGCCAGTTGGGAACTGACCCGAAATACATCTGTTGGCGGCCCCACAGCAAAACAGAGACAACGCCGAACAACGCTTCCAGGCCGACCACCAATGCCGAAGGCTCATCAGATGAAGAGGACGACGACGAAGAGGAGGCATCCACATCATCACACAACCAGGCCGAGTCTCAAGCGCAGGCCGGCTCGAGCGAGAAAACACCCATCGCCCTGGTCGATTACATCCTGAACGTAATGAAGTTCATTGACGCAATCTTGAGTAATAATTCGACGGATGATCATTGCCGTGAATTTGTAAACCAGGGAGGTCTCGTTCCACTGCTGAAGATATTGGGGCTGCCCAATCTGCCAGTCGACTGTCCAGTTACGACATCTTCACAGGTACGGTGTGAATGTAGATATTTTTAAATAGTGTCCCAAGTGCAATTTGATCAAAATGTATTTGTGAAATTTTGAATAAACTGGAACCAGCCTACGATGCAAACTTTTCAGTGTGAATGGGTTAAATTTTGAAGCCTGTTGTGAACCTGTGATTCGAAAATAATCTACAATAAAAAGTCACAGGGTGTCAGGTCTGGTGAAGGTGCTGGGTATTGTGTTAGTCCTCGTCCTTTCCACTTAATTGCCAATTTGCAAAAGTATCATCCAATATCTTGCAGGGTTTTGAATTTACCATTCAAACTTCTGATATTAAATTAATTACTATGATTTTCCGTATACAAATCGGCGATGTTGGGTATCAATTCAACTTCCAGGAATATTAATTATTATTATTATTATAGGTTGTCGCATCGGTTTGCAAGAGCATCTTAAACCTGGCACAGGAGCCCAAAGTCTTGAAGCAGGGTCTGCTACAATTGAACGGTGTCCTCCAGACCCTCAAACCTTTGTATACCAGGAGCACCACGGTGAACGGATCGAAGCTTCTTCGAGAATTGACGAGCGCCCCGAAATTGGAAACTGCATTCACGACGGCCACCTCGACTCCTTTGCTTCATGCAATGAGTGCTGCACATGGGTACGTCTTGATGTTCGTTCACGTGTGTCGCACAGGACAGAACGATATTCGCACGTTGTCCCTGCAACACTGGGGATCCGAAGAGGGATTGACCGTGCTGAAAGGACTGGCCGAATTGTACACTTCATTAGTTTGGGAGAGCACCCTTCTGTTGGCCCTTTGCAGCGATGATGTTATCCCATCCGATTGTGATTTCGGGCGTGAAGACATGGAGAAACTGAATAGTGCAGCTAATGAGAAGGTAAGCTTTCCTGTGAAACATCGGTAATTTTATTTGTTGTAATTGCTTCAAAATTTCATTAGATGATTTCCCACCCAATGTGAATATTCTTTAGTTTTCATAATCTAAGCTCCGGCAAATAATTTATAGCCCTTTTTTTTAAGAAGTTAGCAAGTGGCAGCATCTTTAGGTCCATGTCTACTTAATAGTAGTTATTGTGACCTTTCCTCGACCTCTTTTCAAGTGTGCATGTTTATTTGCTTGTATGTGCAGGTGCTTTTAAAAGCATTGACAATTAGATATTTTCTTTGACATCAACCAACAATTTACAGAGTAGTTCATCCGACACAACAGGATCTGTAGCATCAGCTATGGAAGCTTTAACGACTGATCCTCTAGCTAGTACTATGGAGGTGGATGACGGAGAAAGCAGTGCAAACACAAATATGTCGAAACCAACTCAACAGCAACTCACCTACATAAAGCCCCTGCTGGGTGCTTCGTCGAGATTGGGTCGTGCATTGGCAGAGCTCTTTGGTCTTTTGGTGAAACTTTGCGTCGGCTCACCCCTCAGACAACGTAGGGGACAAAATGTCGTTGCCACACCGACTCTGCTGACTCCTCATGCAAGGGACGTCGCGACTGCACTCTGCACGCTGTTGGCCAACGGTCTCAATTCTGACTGCTTGCCTCCGAGCCCGATACCAAAATTCCGGTTGACTTTCCTGATATGCAGCGTAGGGTTCACCAGCCCGATGCTTTTCGACGAGAAACGTTACCCTTATCATCTGATGCTGCAGGAATTCGTTCGATTGGGAGGACAGACCATATTTTTCAACACATTCAAATGGGCCCTCAGTGCTGGTGGCACCATCGCCCTGGAAGACGGGCTGGAAGATCCCGATTTACCAGATGGCACGGGAGAATTTTTAGACGTTTGGTTGATGTTGCTAGAAAAAATGGTGAATCCTAAAGCTATTCTGGATTCGCCCCACGTGATTTCTAATAAGTCCGTGCGTGGCGCCAACTTTGATCCCCTGAAGTACTTAATACAGATAAACAAATTGGCATTCGAAGCAGTCATGTATCTGTGGGGTAAAAAACCGCTGCCTACGTACGGCTTACGCATGACGGAGTCCATTCTCTCAATTTTGAGACACATTTTACGTGGAGAGAAGATCATAAAGGAACGGTTAAGTAAAAGTGCCGCAAGTAAAACTGACACTCCTCCTAGCAGTTCTAGTGGAGCCGGTCCTTCGGGTTCCGAAACTTATTTTGACAATTTACATCAGTTGATGGACATGGGTTTCACGCAGGAGCAGGCAGTGGAAGCTCTCAACCATACCGATAACATTGAACAAGCGACAGAATATCTGCTTTCTGAACACGACATAATTGAACAGGCCCTGATGGAATTCGAGATGTCGGAAGATGATCAGGTAATGCAAGCGATCGCGATGTCGCTGGGAGAGGCGGGACCCTCCGATAAAGACAAAAAGAAAGAGACAGTCAAGGAAGACTTCACTCCGTTATCTGAAGAGAAGATCGAGTTGTTTTCTCGCAAAGTATTAGATGTTTGCCTAGAAATCATCGAACTTATTCCGGAGTGCATATATAAAGTGTGTGATTTGCTGGTAACATTGATGAAACGGAACGGTCCGGCATTCAGGGATGAAATTCTTGACCGGATACTTATGGAAATAACATTTTATGCCAGAAACATCGTGATGAATTACGAAGGCCTCCAACCTTGCCCCCGATTACATCATGAGCTTCTTTATTCTCACAAAGCTGTGCGTCTGGGTTATTACACGCATCTGTACACTTTGTTCTTCGAAGTTCCCTCCTATTTTGACATGCGGATACCAAGTTGTTTCGCCGTTCATCGAGCTCACGCATTGAACGATCTCCTTGGATTGATGGCTTTGGCTGAAGTTGTAATGTCAGAGTTGAACCAACCCCAGGAACCCAAGTGGTTGACTCCCGTTCTGCTCTTGTTAGATTCCCTGTGTAAAATTGCAAATTGCACTCAACGTAAACACGACATGCACTTGGTTACGACGCGTACTTGGAAGTGGTACGACTTAGTCACGGGTAAATGGACGCCTTATTCCTCAAACAATAACAAGATGATAAACGATGCATATTGGAATGGGGAACAAAGCATTCGCGTTACTTGCGGACGGAGACGCTACACCGTGACATTCTCAAACATGCTGCAAATGAATGACGAAAGCGGCAACAATCGCCCCATATCCATGACCCTTCTCAATCTCACCCAAGACTACATCTTAAACATAACCAAGGTACCTGATGAAGAGAACCAACCTGTAGTGACGCTGACCGAAAAGGAACTGGAGCGATGTTCTCCAGCACCTTCCATGTCTCAGTTAGAGCTGGAGGGTACTCTCAGGACCTGCGTTAAGTTTATGCACTTGCAGATAGACAAAGATCTGTTGCACGCTTTGATGCGCATTTGTGTGAGACTGACGAGAGATTTTCACTATGCCAAGATATTCGTGCAGGAGGGAGGTGTCAAGTGCCTGTTGAAAATGCGCCAGCTGTCTGCGTTCAGCGGATACGAGATCCTCTCCACCGTGCTTATACGACACACCTTAGAAGAACCCCAGTCGTTAGCTTACGCCATGGAGAAGGTGTTGCGAGCCAGAACTTTATCATCGATTGCTTTACCGTACAAAGAATTGATCTACCTGACCAGACAAATCGGAGGTGCAGTTACAAGGTCTCCCGAAAAGTTTTACGAGGTCGCTAAAAATATTCTTCGGATCGACACCAGTCTTTTTGTTAGAAGTAAGTGTACCTTCCCTTCAAATAATTCTCTTTTTCTTACGGTTAGTATTTTCCTGCAGGTGATGAGTTTGATCTGCGCTTGCCCTTACGCTGTGAACCCGCAACTAGAACGCAGAGTCCCCCGTTGGAAGAGGAAACTTCCATAGAGGTGATCTATGATCTCCTCAACTCCCTCCTGCTGCCGTTGGAATACAGTGAAGCAGACACCCCCACCGAGACGGTTATAGTAAAGACTACTCCGAGCGCACCAACGACATACTCCAACCGTCGTGACAACAGGTCGCAGAGGCGTTTTGCAGAATTACTGCGTACCGGAGATTCAGAAGACAACTTACTAGATAACCAGGATTCCAACAACGCCTCGAACCGAACGTTCTCCGACAACACTGAAATGGATCTCGCTCTGAAACCTCTTCTTGGCAAACATGCCGTAATTAAAATCCTAGCTGATGCCGTCGTGTCATATGGAGCAGTCGCAAAACTGATCACCGACTACACGTTCAAAGCCAGCAGCACCGATTTGATCATGGAAGATTGCTCTGCGTTGGCTTTCATCTTTGACAAATTAATACCTGTCACGGAGAATCTGTCCGATAGAGACGTAGGGAACATGTGCCGCATGTTGATAGCAGCGATAGCGTCTTGCAATCATGCGCCGGAAGCCCAGGCCGCTCTTGTTAGCGAGACCAAAGCAGCTTTGATCCGAGCGTTGCTGCAGCCAGAATCGCTAGAGAAGCACAACCAGGTTCAGTTGATTTGCGGAATCATCTCCACCATGATAGAAAATTGCCCCCCGACTCAGCCGAAAGTTAAAAACCAGCCTCCCAATGGAAACATGAACAACATAGTGCGACTGATGTTGCGCAAGGGGATATTCAACGACTTGGCAAGAGTGCCCCATTMCMTMGACCTATCGTCACCTAACTTTCCGTTTACCGTGAACGCCATCCTGAAACCGTTGGAGTCGCTTTCACGCATTGTCAACSAACCAGTGCCCACTACGCCACCGAGCAAGTCAAAGAAAACCTCACAGGGCAACCCCGACGAGGGGGGGAATACCCAAAGCGGAGCTACATCCACCGAAGGCACTAATGCTCAGGTAAGTGTATTTTTGAGCTTATGCCTAAATAATTAGCCTCACATTCCATTACGTAAAGGTGAAAGAAAAATGAGTCTGTTGTGGTTAACATTTCTTCCTCTAGGATAATGTGGACTACCTGTTTTCAAGCTTCTCAATCCCAAATGAAGTGTTTAAATTTGAGGTTATAAATAGCGCAATATGTTACTCGAGATTATTACAGTTCATAAAAAATTATTATGTTTCTTCATTAACGTGTAGGGTGAAGAAGCAACCGAGGACACAGAAAATACGGAGCACGATGTCTCAGCGGTAGCCTCAAGCCTGGAAGCGAACACTGGGAACCAAACTGACGACACTGATAATCTTTTGGATGTCATGGATCACATTCTCGAACGCACAGTAAACGATATCGGTGGAGGTGGCCACAACCATGCCATGGACATCGATGAGGACGAAAATCTTTCTTATGATCATGAGAGGGATGCCACTGTATGTAAACAGTAAAAGTGATCGCCTTATGTACAAACAAAAATTGCTTGTGTTGCAGGAAGAATTAATGAGTACAGATTCGAACGATTCAGACTCGAATGATGTCCAAGATGATGAGAACGATGACAACGAAGCAGATGATGAAGACTTGGAGGAAGGAGAAGATAATGAAGATAATAACTCTGACGACGATGATAACAACAGTCGCGGTATGTATATTTATCCGTAGTAATGTATGAAATGCTGACAAATTGTAAACGTGTATAACTTACCGATTTTTGCACGTAGCTCCGAATATCGACAGAGATGAAGATATACTGATGATCCAATATGCAGACCACGAAACAGAGAACGATCCCCTCCCGGTAGTCAGGCGACACGAGAACGGCTTCACAATTCCACTTTTTGACGACACTAGCAATAGCAATGATCAAACTGGTATATACTATACAAAATGTAGCTTGTACGGAGCTTTGGATTGGTTATTGTATAATTTTTTTTGTAGCTTTTGCGGCATGGTGACGGCAGACATCTATTTTAACTTTGGTTACAATTTCGTTATTGATTTGCAGGCTTGAGCTAACTCAACTTTATCACTACCGAGAATATTACAAAGTGCTGTGGTGCCATTGTTTTAAAATTAAAAAGAAAAATAATTTCACGCTTTCTGATGCTTTAATGTTTATACATGCTTGTAATATTCTTGGCTATGTACCATTTGAGTTTGTGATTCAGAAATTTTTTTATTGTGATGGTTTCCCATTATTTTTTTAATTTCATTACCTTACTAATTCATTATTTAATTCTTTAACATTTTAACTCCACTATTACCACACAATGACTAGTATGAAGTTTTGAGTCGCATGTTGAGATGGTGGGTCATTTAGAATTTTGTGGTTTTGGTAAAGTGGTTCTAGATGACATTTTTGGGTGGTATTTGAACTTCCTAATATCTGATAGTGGGCGTATATATATATTTTGGAAACGTAAATTATTGATTTATTAAACTGAACAAGCAAATGTGACTTAAAACAAAATGCAACCTCAACACATCATTTGATTAAAAAATAATTTAGAGCAACTAAAACTTATCTTAATTAAGATACTAATTATTGATCTACGTAAAAATAATGGCCTTTTCCTTGGCGTGCAATATTATTTTTTAAATCTTTTTATTTTGAGAAACAGCTGGGTTTAACTCTGTTGTTTAAATAGTTTTAGTTACATATATATAAAAAAAAAAATTTGTTTAGAATTGTACAAGGTTATCGGCAACCAAAATGTCACCATTTAAAGTTTGTATTTGGTCATTTATATTGTTCATTTAATTTGAGGTGTGTATTTTTTGTTCTTGTTTTATGGTGGACGGGACAGTTTAAATATTATTGACCACAATGATGCATGATTTTTTCAAATGCACGCCAACACATGAAAACTGCATGTAACGATCCCACATGTGTATTATTCTGAACATCTTCTGGCTGGTTCATTTCTTTATTTGCTTGCATGTGATTGCAGGTTCTGGAACTGTAACACACCCGTTATTAGCGTTCCGTCACAGTTCCGATAACGGAACTAGCAACATGAATCGCAGTCAGAGAGGAAATCGATCTAGACGTTACCAATATGTTCAGGTCCATCCGAGGACACAGAATCCAGGTGTTATCTTGCAAAGGTCAGTGATTTTTTTTTATTTGGGGGGTAGTTTTGGGAGTGCACTTGTTCTTGCACAAAAACGGTACCCAGCAACACCATTCGTGATTTTGAACATAGATTAATTGGGCGTATAGTTTTACACGGCACAATAGAAGGGTTCTCCTACATCTTATATTGTGTAATTAATACTTTCGCTGCTTGAGTATTACTTGCAGCCTAAGTCCAATTATTGGATACTGTGCATGTGTATGTCGGCATTGTTACTCACCTATATCAAAGATATTTCAGCAAAAATTTGTTTAACTACTACAATGATGAGAATTTTCATTATTTTTTTTTTAAATATTTGAAAATTAAGATGACAAAACATCAGGTAAAGGTTTTGCAAACATGGCAGAAAAATGTCAACACCAAACTGTGGCAAGCTCTGCCGTCATACAAACACTCAAAGTGAAACACAACAGCAAAGTTATTAAGTACTGACCGGCTGAAACGAAAATACACAACCGTAGTGAAAAGCAACTAATTTGGAAAAATGGCATTTTATTGTCTAACGTAAAATGCAATTTGTTTATGTAACTTGATCATTGTTTTTATAAAACTTGGAAAGCAAAATTTAAAATTATCCAGCACAGTTCTATCAAATGTTTCATGTTTTTTAATATCCGAACACATCATGCACCACATTTTTTTTTTATTGATCATGTTTATTATATAATTTCTGCAGGTTAGTTGACATAAAACACAGGCAACAGTAGATGCATGGGTTCATAATATCGCTGCAATGCACATGCACAGCACAGCAGCGTGGGTATTACGATGTAACTTAAGTTGAATGAGCCATAAATATAAAATTAATGCTGTAACTTTTTACATAGGTTGCTAGGTCCGTCCGCTGTTCAAACAACATTAGGAGCTACTCAACTAATTGCACCTAGTTCTATGCACGAATTGCCTAGAGTTCTGTATATCGATAATTTTAGACTTTTCCCGTCGACTGAAGAGCACATAGATTTTGTGGATCAGACTGGGTTCCTATTTGGACCAACAGTTGCCGCCACCATTAACCATATAACGTCTTTGCTGTATTGGTGGAACGAGGAATCGAAATTGCTCGATGTTGAATCTGCCTACGATTGCACGACGTATGTCTGCAATAAACTGATACCGACACTCATGAAATACCGGAATGCAGAACTCCTTGAACGTAGGCGAAAAATCGAGAGGGAAAACGAATTGGCTAGAAAGAACAAAACGGGCGAAATTAAAAACATCATGATGACATATGCCGAGTTTAAGGCCAGGTTTCGACAGCAGCCCGAATGTAGGGACTCACAAACATCAACTACACCCCAACGTAAGTTGATTTACTGTTTGTCTTATAAGGTATCTAACGGTGTTGTCGTATTAGCTGACGAGGAACTTGATGGGGAACCGATAGATTCGACTGAACAATCTCAAGAAGATCAACCATCAGGAGGGAATGTTGAAGAAACGGCAAGCAGCGACGCAACTTTCAATCTCCATTCTCCACCACCATACACACAACAGGATGCAGAGGAACCACAAAGACATGTTAGCACGGCCCCCGAACCTGAACCCAACAGTGACATGGAGGAAGGTAATTAGCAGGCTTATTTCATCACAAAAAATTGTTTGGTTTTAATAAAATTGGTTGCCCCCTATTGTATATACATCAGTTTCCTTTCTTACCCATAGGGTGTATAGGTAGGTATGCAGTGTCTCTCACTCGTTTACTGTCTTTTATACTCTTTTCTTCCACTTAGTCCTGTCCTTTGCTATCCTTCTAGCTTCGTCCCAGGTGAGGTCTTTCTTCTTCAAGGCCTCGGCCACTGTTATGTTCCACGTCTTTTGTGGTCTTCCTCTTGTTTTCTTTCCTTGTACCTTTGTCTCCCATACATTCTCTGCACTTTGTATCTCCTCATTCCACTAATGTCTGTGGTCTTCCTTTTGTATGGGTACTAAGATTTTTCCACACACTTGTATCGCTGTGTTCACTAATATTTCCTTCAATGTCCTCTATGGTACGGTTGGTTTTTTTTTTTACAGGTCAAGATTTTTGGCGGATGAGTACACCATCTCCCAGATCCGATGTTAACGAACAGCAGCGTGTCGGAGTGGTCGCTACCTTGAGTGATATAATTAGGCATCGCTTTGGCCGTCCAGAATATTTCGATGAGTCATTCAGTGACGCTTTTCCCATGCCAACCCCCATGTATCGTGAAGAAGGTGAAGACACGCCTTCACAGCAGTCGTCGAGTGCCCCACCAACTACTACATCGATAACAACAGACAGCCAAAGTGTCACCTCACAAGAAAGTGTGGTGCAACCACAGAATTCACAGGAGAATAGAGAGAACGTTGAAACCGGCAACGAGGGTGATGATGTACAAATGAACGAAGCCAGTGGAAGTGGAACTGCCCCACGAAACCACGACGAGGTCCCAGAGGGAGTGGATCCATCCTTTTTAGAAGCGCTTCCTCCAGATATGCGTACAGAGGTAAGCGTCATATTTATTTATTTACCAGAATACAAAAAAAAATACATTATGTACGCAAGTGCTATAGAGGTATATAGGTAATACCCGTACATAGGTCCGGGGGGGGAAATATAACGTCATAAAATATTATAGATACCAAAAATATATTTTCTAGAAGACAAAAGCTAAACAATATAAGCTTAACACAAAATTTAAAATTACATTTTGAGTTCCACAATCCACATCCGTAATTTTTGCTTAATAGTATCCTTGTGTATACATATTATAGTGTGCTCACCTACATTGCGAAAAAACGGACAGATTTTGGGGGCGAAATGCCAGTGTTTCTGGGGGCAGACGTTTGATGGCGCTGTAACGAATTTGTAAAATAGAAGTAATTGACGTTACCGGCATTTTGAGTACCCCTCATGTCCCCTACTTTAAAACCGTTCCTTTGCCGATGTTGCCAAGTGATGCTGTAGTTATMCGAATGCAGAATACGAGTTCCAATCATAAATAGTATATCCATATAAATTTGTATTATAATACGTATTAAACGCAAAATCTTATGTTTTATGCAGCCATACTGTCTTACAAATCATTTTTTAGTTCGTATAATGAACGTGTAATCTCCGTAAATGTTCGTGTACTTATATGCAAAATACAAACTGCCAACATAGCTTTCTAAGAGTAACGCCTACACCTATCGCAGGATATCCCATTAAAAGATGAACTTGGTTTTTTATAAATGCTTGGGTTGTTATTCCTCGTACGATTTATTGACTACCTATTTATAAGTACTTTATCTAACAGGCAAAAGAAATCAGATCATTCAATATTACGTTTACTGTTCCGCAGCAGTTCAAATCTCAGATATATGTTTTATTATAACCAGACGGTCCGTGCGATAATACTTCGAAAAACAATCGAATAAAACAGTCTTGCAAGCCTTGACAAACGAGACAGGTCGTGTGAGGGTAGGTCAGGCTACAATGTTTGTTATTTCATCGACTATGTAGTAAATGAGATACAGTTTCGGACACCTAATGTAACATAATAAAAGATGTGCTGTGATAACTTTAATAGGATCAATAGGAACTTATGTTCAAAAACTTGAAGATAATTAGGTAAAGAGACAAATAATAAGAATAAATGGATCTGTTGTTAATGTTTTATAACCAAATACGTCTTTAAATTCTATTTCCAAATTAAATTTTCGCAAAACCAATAATACATAGGTAAATGCCAGCATTTCAACCTCTCCGCTGAACTCTTCAGAGGCTTAACAACTATAACTAATCAAAACAATAAAAGCCAGTCAAACATATGGGGAAGAATTTGTTTATATTACATATTCGGCTATTCTCGTGTGTTAAGTGAATTATTTCGAGGTGTAAGATCTGTATTTAGCAGATGGTTTAAAATGCGTTTCATATAGATAAATAGCCTCTAAGGGGATCAAGTTGGACACGTGTTAACAGTTTTATATTTTTGACGTTGGTTATGATAAATCCGGGATCTGCTGCTTCCATATTATGCAGTTCTAGTGGGGACTTTTCTCTGTCTCCATTGTTTACGTGATGCATCATATTATGGCCTTGAATCTAAAGCTGGGTTCACATTATTAACAATTTGTGTTGTGTGCCGTTCGTAAGCGCTCGGCCCGTGTGAATAAAAAGCAGCACCTTCAGAGATTTGCAGCTGATTTTAGACTTCAGGAAATACTGTCATCCCAATTGCTTGCTTTTCTGTGATACAGTGYTTTGTTCTAGAAGTCTTAATCTTTTTTTTTGTTTTTCTGGTTATTTTGTTTTGATAMCAAATTATACAGGACAATGAACGTCGCACATCTTCTTTGGACCAGTTACACTAACAGTAATTCAGAGAATTCAAACATCTGACATGAAGACCTGATGCCCTGATGTCAACAGCAAGAAAATATCCATTGTGTTTAGTATGTGTTTTGCAACAAATCTTGTTTTCATTTTTGAAGCGTCTACATAGCGTTTATGTTTCAGCGCAAATTCCTTTTGATGTTAGTCAAAAAAACCACCAACCTACGGATAGCTTGCATCGTGCGCGACAGATATTTTTACGTTGATTTTTATGCGCCGTACACGTATGCACTACATTATTAAAATACATTTTTACGGCGCTGTGCACTTTTTTCATATGGGGAGCATTTAATTTCATAAATTTATATTAGTTTAACTTTAACACGTCTTCTTTATCCAAAATGTTACCTAATGGGATTGTTAATATACAGATAGATAGTAATCTTCAATATGTTCAATACAAATTAAAGTTAAAAAATCCCTTAATATTAAAAAGCTATGCTTTACCAAAAATTCATAAACTACGAAATAAATATCAAAGTAGGTATAGTCGCAAATGTAAACGCTCCTACCTAATTAGCCAAATTAACAAAATTTTTCTATAAATTGCCAGCGATCTTTGTATGAAACAGTTTTTTAACATACAGATTTTATTAATTGCCATTGCGTATCGGAACTTTGCAATTTGCATGTCATGATGTGTGAACTCGCGAAAGTCGAAAATGCTCATTTTTCGATGGCTCGTGCAGGTGCACGTATATCGTATATCAATCACGCTGTTATTAGAAGTTGTTTGATCCCCGCGTTCCCTCACCCGCGCTCCACGGTCCTGGTCGTGTAATGCAGACGTTTGATGGAAGGGGCACAGTCTGATATTGCCCTTTAACGAAATTCAAAGCTCCGATTTACCGCATTTAATACCATGTAGCAGTTCCGATGTTTACCGCTACGTACCGCCACCATACAGAGATAAATTAGCAAAATAGGTGTCCGCGATGAATCCCATAAGGTGAGCACACTATAATATGTATACACAAGGATAGTATCTACTTGCTGTTAAATTTTTTAATTTCTCACGTATCTCATTGAAATATTTAATTGTCACAATCCTACTGCTTTTAGTACTAATATTTTTTACATATCTTTGGTAGTATTTTAAACTTTTATCCCTGGGAATATTGATTACTTAATTGCTGGTAATGGTGTAAAAGCGAATTAGAAACAAAACTCCTAAGTTTTTACAGTGATTAACTTGTTTTATGTTTTGTCTGTCTATCTATGCATATGTTAATGTTGGCACTTCGATTATTGTACTCTGTGTATTTGGTTTTCTATTAATGTACATATAGTTTGCAACACATTTGTCATTTAATTATGTAGGTCTTGGAGCAACACCGCATCCTGCGACTGCAACAGCGCATTGCCTCGAACGATAACCAAGACCCTGCTGCCAACAATGGGTCGGCCGAGGTCAGCCCTGAATTTTTGGCTGCTCTTCCGCCATCACTGCAAGAGGAGGTGCTCACCCAACAACGTCTCGAACAGCAAAGACAAGCTGCCGCAAGGGCAAATCCTAACGAGCCCGTCGATGCTGGTGCATTCTTTGAAACACTTCAGCCTTCTTTGCGAACTATGGTAAGCCTTTTTTTTAATAATTTGTGTTTTATGTCAACGTTTTTATATTTGTAGCCTATACTAATCATTCCTTCCCACTACCTCACTCATCCCTATAGAGGTTCTCGAACTCGAAGATCCTTACCCTCCAATCCTCGAGAACTTGGTGCACTCCTCCGCCGAGCATTCGGTTCAATAATGAACCGCGTAAGTAAAATGTGTACCAAGGGGGCCCAATTTTTTTAATTTTTAATATCAGCATTTTTAAATATTAGAAATTTGGCCCCTTCAGAACACTAAAACCTTTCATTTAAAAAAATAGTGAGTTAAAAATTCTTGTTATTTTCGAAGATATTCGTTGTCAAGTTTACATTGTGAATGTCATAAGCAGAATACGAACGTAACTCCTTTAATACATTTCTCAGTTTGCAGGTAAAATATTATCAGGATTCGTACATACTGATTCGAGCAGCTTACCCCTCATATTAAAACTGTGCAAACGAAAGAAATATTTTAGAATTAGCATTAGCATACCTGCAGCTCCACAAAACGTATTTTTCCAGAAAACTGTCTTATACACCCGTCCGTCTTTCGATGACTGTTTGGATTGTTAACTTTCAGATTCTGTCCGACATGGAAGACTCACAAATGAGCGCTTTACCACCGGACCTGGCAGCAGAAGCTCAAACGTTGCGTCGTGACTGGGAAGCTCGCAATCGTCAGATGGTGCAGGAGCGTTTTCTCCAGAGTAACCTGACCACGATCATAAGGCACACGACGAGAGGCCGTCTCGGACCCAGATTCTCGAATTTCTTACCGCAAAGGGCTCAGTGGGGTTCATTTGGCGGTCGTGACATACTCAGTGCCGACAGTTTGAGCGGAAACATGCGTGTTAAAGGGCGGCAATTGCTCGACCACGAGGCTCTGTCCTGTCTGCTCGTGCTGCTGTTCGCCGACAGTCAACATTTAAATAAATTGCGTCTCCACCGCGTCATAAGGAATCTGTGCTACCATGGGCCGACTCGAGAATGGGTTATCCGTGCTCTGCTGTCCATAATTGATAAGAGCGTACATGTTAAGCCGGACGATAGTCAAAATCGTTCTCATCGTAAAACACCAAAACCTGGACCCTTAACGAGTAAATTAATGACGGACCCTAAAACAATAGGAAACGGGGCCAACTGGTTGAATATTCGCATGGAAGCGGCGCTAGGTTGTCACGCTAACGTATTCATAGTTAATCGATCGTCGGGAAAGAAGAGCGAGAAAACTAATCCCAGCACTGTAACCATACATCACCAGGCTGCACCGATAATATGCAGAAACGCATTAGACTTATTCATTTCTCTGTCCAAAAGCTTTCCGTCGTTCTTCCTACCACTCAGGCCGAAGGAAGAAAAGGAGGACAAAAACAAAAGCGGCTCCTCACAGAGTAAGAGCAAAAGCGAGACCACTGACTTTTGGGAAATGCTGCTCAAACTCGATTCATCCAGCGCCAAAAAGGGCAAGAGCTTAGCTAAAGCGCACAGCAATTTAAGTTTATGCAGTGAATCGGAGAACGTCGCTTTGACATTCGAGCAGTCCGCATTCGGCCAGCTGTTAACTATGTTGTCTTCACCCATCATATACAGAAATACGCAACTTACCGACAATCTGCTGCGTTTGCTTTCTGTGATAACGATGGGCCTCCCTGAACTGTCTAACTCCCCTAGCACACAAAAATCTGCCAAGGGTAAAGTGCAGAAGTACGAGAGCGTCTCTGCTCCCGAGAGCGCCCTCAGTTTGGCGGTCAACGTTTTGACATACAAGAGCTGCTCGGAAGAGGGCTTGGAATTTGTCACGACTCTATTGCTCAATCTGGCCAATTGCTCCTTGGAAATGAGCTATACGGTGAGTAGTGTTATTTAAAATCCGTACGTCGGCTGATGAAAACATTACAACACGATAACTTTTTTGACAGATCCTCAACCTGCTGCTGTCCGGCGCCATGCGAATAGGTGAAGTTGTCCGCGACCAAATCCAGTGTATGCTGGACGAGCTGCGCAGCATAAACAGAGTGCAGAAGCGATCGCTCGAAGAATCGGCTGCGGGCTCTTCCAAAGGTGTACTTAGCAACAGATTCACCAATGAAACCGTCGTCATAACGGCATCAACGAAGGTGAAGACCGCCTGTGATCTGCAGCTTCCCTCCATGGCCCCGTMGACATCCAAAACGTCCAGTCAGGTGTTCTTCCTGAGAGTGCMCCGTGTGATMGTGCAAATCCGCGATGCGATCAAAAAAHCGCTGAAGAAGGAGCAGGAAGAAAAGCAGGAGGAGAAGAAGGAACCATACGTTCCCGAGCCTATCCAGAGGCCAACGAAAGAGCAACTGGAAAAGAGATCGCAACAGCCTCAGCTCGTGGCTCTCAGTGACCAGCTTCTCAGTTTAGAGTCACTGTGGGAGACGTTGAGTCAGTGCCTTTTGGACTTGGAACATACACCGGACCACCATGCCGTCCTAGTATTACAAGTAAGTTTCCAGAGTCAAAATTCTTTTCTTCATAGGGGAATCTTGAATTCCATAAATCTCAATGTGTTTTGTTTGCTTTTCCAGCCCGCCGTAGAGGCTTTCTTCCTGGTACATTCCCCCCAGCAGGGCTCTTTGTATAAGCCTACGCCATCTCAAGAAACAGAACCGCAGGGCGCATCGAGCTCACAACAAAAAACAGAAGCCAGCGACTCGGAGCAAAGTAGCAGTCAGGAGTCTGAACCCAACAGTGACAATTCGTCCCGGTCTACAGTTCCCGTCGATCACTTGAAGTTCCTCAATTTCGCCGAGAAACACAGAACCGTACTGAACCAGATATTGCGACAGACAACCGCCCACTTGGCAGACGGACCGTTCTCCGTTCTCGTAGACCACACGAGGGTCCTAGACTTCGACGTAAAGAGGCGGTACTTCAGAACCGAATTGGAAAGACTCGATCAAGGGATAAGGAGGGAGGAGACTGCTGTACACGTTCGCAGGAGCCATATCTTCGAAGATTCCTTCAGGGAATTGTACCGCAGGTCACCGGAGGAATGGAAAAACAGATTCTATATTGTGTTTGAGGGTAAGTTTTTATTATCCACTAGATGCGGTGTCTATTTTGAAAGTGCATTTATTTCCAGATGAAGAAGGCCAAGATGCCGGTGGGTTGTTGCGAGAGTGGTACGTAATCATCTCACGTGATATATTCAATCCGATGTATGCCTTATTCACCGTGTCCCCGGGTGACCGTGTTACGTACATGATAAATTCGGCCAGCCACTACAATCCAAATCACTTGTGCTACTATAAGTTTGTGGGTCGTGTCATTGGTGAGTACATTGTCAAAGCGAATTTGGAATTTTCTGACTGTAATTATTTTGCAGCCAAAGCCATTTACGATAACAAATTGTTAGAGTGTTATTTTACACGATCTTTCTACAAGCACATTTTGGGTATCCCGGTGAAATATACTGACATGGAGAGTGAAGATTACAGTTTCTACAGGGGACTGGTGTACTTGATGGAGAATAATATAAATAACTTAGGATTAGATTTAACCTTCAGCACCGAGATAAATGAATTTGGTGTTACTGAAACCAGAGACTTAATTCCAGACGGGCGCAATGTTCCAGTAACTGAGGAAAACAAGATGGAATATGTCAGACTTTCCTGTCAAATGAAAATGACCGGTGCTATTAGACAACAGTAAGATCTTCAACGCTCTGAATCGTCTTAATTTCCATTAATAAATTTCTTAATTTCAGATTAAATGCGTTCTTAGAGGGCTTCTACGACATAATACCCATGCGTTTAATATCTATATTCAACGAACAAGAGCTAGAGTTACTTATTTCTGGTTTACCGAACGTTGACATTGATGATCTCCGATTAAACACTGAATACCATAAGTACCAGTCTAATTCTTTGCAGGTAAACTAAGGCAAACTTCATCACCCATTTAWCCGCCGAAATAATCGATCATTTCATTCCAGATTCAGTGGTTCTGGAGGGCATTGCGGTCCTTTGATCAAGCAGATCGGGCGAAGTTCTTGCAGTTCGTGACAGGTACTTCCAAAGTGCCCTTGCAGGGCTTCGGTGCTCTAGAAGGAATGAATGGTGTCCAGAAGTTCCAGATACACAGAGACGATCGCTCGACTGACCGTTTACCATCTGCTCACACATGGTAAGTCAAAAAATAACTATGAAAGCTACAGTTTTGTGTAACATCCCGAATGATCAACATTCTAATTGTACAATTAAACACTATTATTAACAATATTTTTTTATCTTTTTCAGTTTTAATCAGCTGGATTTGCCCGTTTATGAAACCTACGACAAATTGCGTTCTTACCTGCTGAAGGCTATCCATGAGTGTTCAGAAGGCTTCGGCTTTGCTTAAAAAAATTTGTATTAAGACTGAAAATAAAGTGTTAGGGATTCCATGCGATAGTTGGAGACCAAATATATTAAATTGAAAATTGAGGAGAGCACCCAGATAACTCTTGTTACTATATCAGTAGATAGGTTTGTTTTTGTATGTAAATAACCATAATTGTACAGTTGCAGCTCATTTGCAAAACTGTAATATAAGAAGTTCTATATATAATTTTTGCATATAAGGGAAATCCGCCTAAGTCCTATTATCACGTGTGCTTAGTTCTTGTTCTTGCAACCTCGTTTGTGACTGTATAAATGTTAACAGCGGAGGCACATGTATTTTTGTAAAACGGGCCGTAATGGCAATAAAGAGCGTGATAGATTGAATTTGATATTTCAGATTCTCTCCAGTTATCGGTTATTATTTTTCGTTCGTTCTGTTTCTAATCTTGTAATGTTTCCTGATGATGATATTAAATTACGAAAAAGGTATCAAATTTTTATTTACAGTAAGAGTTTTTTGTGATCAGCTCGAATAAATGTTTTCATATAAGGAACGTTCTTCTTACCCATGTTATTAGTCCAAATAATCGACATCCTCAGATAACCCTCCGGAGTTATTATGAAGCATGTCTGTTCAAACACTGAAGGCTAATACCGATTTTTAATAGGTAGGTATACATTTAAAATTCGTCCAAGGAATCAGACATCTTTATAGTGTTTGTAGTAGATAAAAAAAATTGTCTTAAACCCCATCTCTAGCTTTGACTTATACACTAAAATGTCAAGTATATGACGTTTTGTGGCAGTGTCATTTACCAATTGTCAGTTTGTCATACATGTTGACAGTCCCAAAAAAATATGGAGCAACAAAAAGTTTTGAACCGATAACAAGTAAAATTTGCAATGATTAATAATATTTACGTGTGCTAATCTAAAATAACAGAATAAATAATTAATAAGCACTAACAACTTGCTAATTTTATAGTATTTGGATCCGAAAGGTTGGACTTGGCGCACGCCATTACCTCCTGGTTAATTATTTTTATCACACTTAATCAATGGTGACGTATAATTTTTAGAAAAGCAGGTATTGATAATGTTATGCTATATGTTATAGGATTTTTATTGGACGAGATTGGGAGGATGTTAAATTGTCGATTAGCTACATAGGAATGGATTGGTTACGCAATAACTCATTTATAGGTAGACAATCACGCTCATTAATATGTACCGATGAAGATTGTGATCCTACTGCATGTTATGATAGCTTTAAGGAACACTGGCATCAAGTACTGAAAATAATTCATCGAAGCAAAGTGAGTGTGTGCATTAGAAACGATGTATTGTTAACGGAATTGTTGCCTATTGTTTTTTCAAAAGTATTAGAAATGCCACCGACTTGTATAACAAATAACATAGTTTGTAGAAAGTGAGGTAATGTGCATAATTACTAAGGGTTTTTTTCTTTTATTGTTAGCAATTACCTAGCCACGATGATGTTTTGGGAGTTGTTAATCACTTGGAACAGATGGCTACTTTACTTCTGTATGATGTAAAGAAGAATGATCAGATTACTCTTCCCATTTCAAACGGCTCCCCTTGTCTGGAATATCTGTTAGGAGAAAACGTGCTGGACAAATTGTTCGAATGGGGTATACGAACGGGAAAGTAGGTTTTGTATTTATGCACGAATAGTGCGAATATATCGTGAGTTCGTTTCAAGGTATACCAATGCCGTGCGACTGGAGCAACTAAAACTGTATGAAATGTTAGTAAGCCACTCACGCCACCTGTTATTGGTGCACGAACCGTTTTTGAAACCTTTAATGAAACTGTTATTTTCTTGCCAAGGAGAAGTGTTCCCTAAAGACATAGAAAAGAGATTAGTTGGTTTGTTATATCAATTATGTGTACTTTTAATGCAAAATGTGGATCTAGTAGATTTATTTTTCACAAAGGATCAACAAAGTACCAGGTAAGTTTCAGGCATAACTAGTTTATATTCATTGAAATTAATAGCTAATTACAGTTCTAATAACGTCAGTAATATTGTCTAGGCACTGTTTGAATTTTTGCTTACAATAAAATTCAATTTTAGGTTTATCATATTTGCATTATTAATTCCGTTCGTTCACCGCGAGGATTCAACAGGAATGCAGGCCAGAGATGCTCTTTTGCTATGTATGTCGCTATCAAAAAAGAATAAAAACGTAGCCGTTTATGTTTCCGAACATTCGAACATGTGCGTGCTGTTGGCGTCAGGGTTGAGTGGTTTGTATTCAGTTTTACCCCATGTTTTAACAGACATCAAAGTACCAGATTGGCATCGATTAACTCCAGACGATGTGAACGACATAAAGGACCTGTCAACATTCGTTACATCGCTGGAATTTAGTAATGCCGTCGCACAAATAGCTCACCCGTTAATCAGGAAGCAGATGCAGGAGTTCTTGTACCGTGGGTTTCTAATACCCGTCCTAGGGCCTGCACTTCTTCAAACAGCCGTAGGAGAACAGATTGCGGCAACTGCCTATTTAGAGCTAATTTTAAGGACAGTAACCCAACCAGGGCTTTTGTACGCTGTACTACAGTTTCTCTTGAAGGTTGATTACGATGGTCAAAGATTATTGAGTCTGTTAATACAACGAATTGGTGTGGATGATAGCAGATTGTGTTTAATATCTCTGTCACTGTTCGATACAATTGCTGACATTCACTGCGAGGATCTGATGTTGGAACTTGTATTCCAATACCTGCAACCCTGTTTGCATTTGATGTTATCACAACGAAGGATACTGTTACCTTTGGATCCACAATGCCGGAATTTTGAAAAGTTTCTAGGTCTAGCACCTGCATGCTGCGAGACTAACATTTCTCCTAAAATTGACGGTGAAGTAATCCACTGGAACCATTATGGAAGTCAACAGAGTTTGCTAGGCAATTACCATGCTTATTTATGCGATGCAAGAAACAAGATTGCTTCCTGCCAAATAGCCTGCTCGTACTGGAGCAACTCATACACCGGTTGTGATCCTGCCGTTAATGAAACAACAGTATTAGGTAGATAACAGAAGTGCATAGCTTGTTTCAGCAGATGCAGATATATAATTGAACATTTTCTATTTCAGATGAGAATCCAAATAGCCTTCCCTCATTAGGTGAAAGCAGTGGTTACGAGAGTCTCAAACTTAAAAGTGAAGATGCTGATGAAAAGCAATTTTTACCGTCCTGGCTAATATCGTATAACAATAGTAATGAATCAAAACAGTGCACGACAAATGGTCAATTACCTGAAGATGTTGATCCCCTTAGTACATCAGGAACTGCAGGACCTTTCTTGAACACAGTGTTAGAGAAGCTTAAAAGGTTCTTGTCAAATTCATTTTACATTAATCTGCATTTGACGGGACTCATTTCAAGATTAGCTGTCTATCCACAACCGTTGTTACGGACGTACCTCTTAGACCACACTTTAGTGCTACAACCCAACGTGCCATCCTTATTCCAGGTAAAATAATTGTTAGTTAAACCCCCAGTTCTTTGTTTTTTGATTAACTTTCCATAACACTTGTTAAAGAAGGACGAAACTGCAGCACATTCTAACAATTACATGTGTACTATAATTAGGCACTTTCTGTTTTTTTGTGTTTAATAAAGATTGAAAAATTTGTTGTGTTTCACAGAAATGAATATTAATAAAATACGTATTTCAGTTATTCTTGCCTATGTCATAATAGGTACCGATCAAATTAAATTGTCATACATATCACTGGAATTACATACACCTAATTTTCAGATAATTGGATCGTTAAAACAAAAAATAGACGAATACATGTCCCAGAAACCAGATAGTGCCAATTTGATTAGGTACGCCCGCACGTTTTTGCTAGAGCGAGAAACAAGGCTTGTAAACGCGAGAAGGAATGCCGTTGACAAGAGTTCCACACCGACTGAAGTTCCAGAGCCGTTTCAGAGGAACGGCCCAAAACGAAGGAGTCTCAACCTGTCGTCTCTTTCGCACATGTTTGGCCGAAGAGCAAGTCAAGTTGAAACCAGTATACAAATGGCTGCACCACTGGATGATTCTCATCATGTCGGTTTATATCCAAAGTTCACAGAAGGACAGCATGTTGCACTTTGTGCTGTTTTACTAGATGAATGGGTTAAGGAGTTGGCTGCACTGGCTCAAGAACACACAATAGCTCAGTTTGCTTGTTTGGTTAAATAATTGCCAGTCTTGAATTTTTTCCTTTTAAGTTTTTTTGTGACTAGTCTTGATTTTTTACATTTCTAACAGTAACTTACAAATAAATTACACAGTGCAGTTCTCCATTTTTAAAGTATCTGTGATCATGTAAATTTAAACGATTGATGAAGTGTACAAAATTTTACAACATAAAAGTACAGTACAGATATGATACTGTTAAGTGATTTTATTTATTTTATTTTATATACAGTGTTTTAAAATTTATAACATCTAATTGTGTTACCCATTAAGATAAGTTTTTAATGATTCTGTTGTTTTAAATAAAATATACTTTGTAATAATTCATTGTTCATTTCTACTACTCTCCGTACATCATTATGAAATCGACCGACATTTTAATTTTAAATTGGCTCATATTAAACCTGTTAAGTACTAAATATGATAATAATAGTACACTTATTGTGTATAAATCAAGTATTTCAACAATGGCTAAATTAAAATTAACAGTGTACCTAGGTACAAAAATTATTTTAATTTTTTCTAAGTAAAAAGACAAAATCAACGCCAACTCATTTATTAATCAAACAAGAGTTACACTCGACCATTAGCGAGGAACTGGCTTGCTTCTCTTTTCCTGTTGTTGTTTAGCAGCCTTCTTCTTCATTATTTGGATGCGTTTATCAACAACACTAATTATGTTAATATTTGGTGTCACACTAGCTCTTGGTGGAATACCAGTACTCGTCTTAGAAGGCACATGTTTAATGCTGCTGTATGGTCCTGCTATTCCTATAAACACGTCATGTTTAACAAAACACATCACCCATGAGTTGCTTGGTACCTGTAGCTGTTACACTGGAAGATGGATGCACGATAGTAGTAGTTGTAGTAGTAGTAGTCTTCGGAATGACGGGTTTACTAATACTTGGTACACTTGGCATGGGTGACGGACTTGCACTTGGACTTAATTTAATCCTCTTGGAATCGTGCATCTTATTGAAGAGATTGAATTTAATGTTTCATTTAAACCGGACAAGTCAGTCAACTTTATTATGAATTACCGAAAGTTTTATCTTAGTTTAACTATTTAGGTAACTTATTTAAAAAAAAATGAACTCCAAATTTAATATTATAAATAAGCATTTACAGGTATCATCAGCACAATTACAGTAGAGACTATTTCCTTAATAACATTGACGTTGACTGACCTGTAAAAAAATAAATAATTACCTTGCAATTATGGCACACCCAATTTTCATCGGATTCCTGGGAAGTTACAACTGGCGTGTGGCATTCTTGATGATATAGAGCATGACAATCTGAACACTCTAGTAGACGATTCCTAGCTCCCACATCCATACCACTATAAAGAAATCGTGTCAGAAGTATATGAACAACCTTACTGAAATCACGTACTTGCAAACAACGCAATTTAGATCTTCTTTCAACAGATCTAGCTCTAGTTCGTTATCAGAACTCGAAGTCTTGCTGTCTTCGATCACAATATTAGATTTTAGCTCATCCAGTCTTTGTTGCTTCACTGAAGTGGCGATTAGTGCCGTAAAGTCTTTCGTTACACCTGTCTTGGCCTTTATTGCCTCTTGTAACGATAGCTGTAATACTGATGGCTCCCCTGTCAGTAAAAACTCTTTTGAATGCAACGAACTTATTGATTTAATAAAATTAACGTCCAAATCTGCCAAAGACATGATCATATAATCTAAAATTCAAAACAATCATTATTAACTTAGGTTAGAGTTACAGTTAAAAAAACACTTACATGGCTGGTAGTACTTTTGGAATTTTAGCACAGTTATTTAATCAAATTAACAAGTTTAAAACTGTTAACAATCGAAATAAGTTTTAATTAAAATCCTCTAGATTGTTTATTTTTCAAATGACGAACGCATACCTTCTGATATGGACGAGGAAAACTATTATTTATTATGAATGTTGGAGGCCTGAAAAAAGACTGGATCACTAAATATAAATTTAAAAAAGCTAGTTGAAAGTTCACAATGTTGTTGTAACCAAACACTATTATTATAATACATAGAACATGTGAATTCCGATATTATAATGTGACATACGTGGACGATTTTTATTGTTTTAATTTGCAAACAAATTTCAGAATTTGTAGTTTTGTATTTAAATTAAATGCATACAAAAAAGAAGTGATGGACAAAGGTACAAAACAATCCTAAAAAGAATATTACAACAAAATTACAGTTTGTGTAGTTACATCTTTATGTGTAGGATAAATCAATGTAGCACTGGCAACACAGCTAAATGTCA